>JAFBJT010110289.1:4655-14655 GCA_016785325.1 Chascanopsetta lugubris
GGGGGGGGGGGGGGGGGGGGGGGGGGGGGGGGGGGGGGGGGGGGGGGGGAGCTGCGCAGGAAATGAATGTGCCCTGAGCTGCTGCCCGTTCATTTTCTCATTCTGTGTAAATGGACCTGAGCCCGAGCGCGGGTCCAAACCTCGGGGCTCTGAGCAGAGTCGACCGTCTCACTCTCCGTAACTCCGGATTTCAACTCCTTCATTTGAAATGAATTCATCCACTCGGACAAGAGTCATGACTCGGCACAGTTCCACTCATCAGCTCAAACTGTGCAGTCTGAATGAACATGGATGACACGTTTTCCAAACATGAAGTTTCAAATCTGCAGGAAAGAACCAAACCAACTGATTGAATCCAAAGGGGATTAATAAAAGAGCTGGGTTCATTGTGAAATGGATGAATGGAGTGTTTTTAGGAGCAGGCTACGTTACGTCATCAGATCTGGTTTGAGATGACTCGAGTGACACCTGGGCCCACCTTCTGTCAATGCTTTGACAGGCCCGTAGGTCCCGCCCCCAGCTCTACCTGTGCGCCGCCTCTTTTGTTTTTTAGAGTGAACAGGAAGTAGGAGGAGTTAGGCTTCGGCAAGATGGCCGATGAGCGACTCGCCGAGATCGAGCCTCATTAGCACTCTGCAGAAACCTATGGGTGGCGTCCATCTTTATTTACAGTCTGTGGAGTTATTTTTCCTGAAACCTAAAACTAAAACTTCACCTCTAGAGGTCACCACATCTCACACACTGCACCTTTAAGGTTATTCCTGTCAGGGAAGGAATGTGGCGGACTCAGCTCTCGGACATGTTTTAACAAACAGTCCGTGGTCTCGCGCGTCTCTGCGACTAAAGAGCAGCCTGAGCTGAGCTGAGCGCGGACGATCGAACCGTTAGCGCGGAGCTGCGACGGCGATCGTGTATCACAACCCGAGGGTCCTGTCAGACAAAGGTCACGTCTGGAAGCCCCCCGGAGAGCGCCGCCTCCGCGCCCATCAGAATATCGGCTCGTGTTAAACTGATGAATTGACTGAGTCGGAGTTTTGAGGAGGTTTCTGTCTGAAACTGGTGAATGTCCGACCCCACAGCAGTCAGTCAGTCAGTCAGTCAGTCAGTCAGTCAGTCAGTCAGTCAGTCAGTCAGTCAGTCAGTCAGTCAGTCAGTCAGTCAGTCAGTCAGTCAGTCAGTCAGTCAGTCAGTCAGTCAGTCAGTCAGTCAGTCAGTCAGTCAGTCAGTCAGTCAGTCAGTCAGTCAGTCACTCAGTCAGTGACTCAGTCAGTCAGTCAGTCAGTCAGTCAGTCAATCAGTCAGTCAGTCAGTCAGTCAGTCAGTCAGTCAGTCAGTCAGTCAGTCAGTCAGTCAGTCAGTCAGTCAGTCAGTCAGTCAGTCAGTCAGTCAGTCAGTCAGTCAGTCAGTCAGTCAGTCAGTCAGTCAGTCAGTCAGTCAGTCAGTCAGTCAGTCAGTCAGTCAGTCAGTCAGTCAGTCAGTCAGTCAGTCAGTCAGTCAGTCAGTCAGTCAGTCAGTTCAGTCAGTCAGTCAGTGACTCAGTCAGTGACTCAGTCAGTCAGTCAGTCACTCACTCAGTCAGTCAGTCAGTCAGTCAGTCAGTCAATCAGTCAGTCAGTGACTCAGTCAGTCAGTCAGTGACTCACTCAGTCAGTCAGTCAGTCAGTGACTCAGTCAGTCAGTGACTCAGTCAGTGACTCAGTCAGTCAGTGACTCAGTCAGTCAGTGACTCAGTCAGTGACTCAGTCAGTGACTCAGTCAGTGACTCAGTCAGTCAGTGACTCAGTCAGTCAGTCACTCAGTCAGTGACTCAGTCAGTCAGTGACTCAGTCAGTCAGTGACTCAGTCAGTGACTCAGTCAGTCAGTGACTCAGTCAGTCAGTGACTCAGTCAGTCGTGCTGTGGCTCCGCCTCTGTATTCCTCCGGCCTGCGGTGGCGCACTCCGCCCTCTTTCCCTCGGAGAGGGAACAAAAGCCTTCAATCCCGGCCTGTGGCCCCTGGTGTTGGTTGTCGACAGGCTGCTCACACTGCTGATTATCTCTCCAGCAGAGAAGCAGATGGTGCTGCTTTAAGGACAAACGGCACCATCCCTGATGGAGTTAATAAGATGGCGCCGCTCCAGCCTTTAATCTTCCCGTTAAGGTCCAGTGTCTCTGCGCGGCGGCGAACGCCGGCAGTTTTCAGGCCCACGATTTCTGTCGTTTGAATGAACCCGCTCAGCGGCTCCATTCATGACGTCCAAAGTGTTAAAGCGCAGAGGAGGTCGGTTTGCGTTCACTGTCTCTATGTTTACGCCAAAGATCAAAGACCTGAGGCTCTTCACGAGAAGTTCAGCATCACCAGCAGCCTGAATTAGGCTGATTATTTAAATTAGATTGTTTTAATGGTGGTAAGAATCAGATTTTATTTAGGCCGATTATTTCAATGAGTTCATTCTAGTGTGATGAGTTGATTGAGATTAGTTTAGTCAGATCCGATGAGTTCCATCGGATTATTTCGGTCGTATTGGTTGAATCAGATCTACTCAATCAAACAGATTATTGTAATCTGATTTGTTGAATATGATTAGTGACTATGCTTCGATTGACTATGCAGATTATCTTGTTGCTTTGATTCGCTTCATCAGATTACCATGGCCAGATTGGTTGAGTAACATTTGTTTGATTGGATACATTTGATCAGTTAATCTCAGATCAGCTCATTTGTCAGTGATAGTCTGGTTATTTCAATCATATACACACTCACAAAATGATATCATTCTAATCAGATGACCATATATGGTCACTGGAACAGTAGCGGGAGACAGTGAGGGTCGTTAGTTTGGAGCTCTTACATTTTGACGTAGGGGTCGGAGAATCCGTTGACATCCATGGCAGCCAAATGGGCGCAGCGCTTCACGCCCACGCAGAGTCCGCCGCTGCGACGACTGTCACCCCCCACCCCCCCTCCTCCCCCTCCTCCTCCTCCTCCTCCTCCGCCCTCCCCGTCTTTATCGTCCACGTCCAGCGGAGGCACGAACTGCAGAGAGAGCAGGAGACGGCCTCGCTCCTCCAGACTGTGAAGCTGCTCGTTCTCCCACTGCCAAGAAAAGGAAACAGACCGAAAGGATGAGACTACTTTAATCAGATTAATTTACTCTGATTAGTGAGATGACAATACTTGGTTGCGATGAGCTAAACTAGGTTATTTTAGTCCGATTGGTTGATTTAGATTTGTTTTGTCGGATTTGATTTCAACTGACGATGACAATATTTTAGAATTAGATGGATCCGACAGGTTTGGAGCAAATGTAATCAGATTATCTTGTTGGTTTTTAGTTGCATAATCAGATTGAACTGGTCAGATCAGTTTACTGACGTTTGTTTCATTGGATTAATTTGGTCCCTTGGTCAGATCAGATAATCTATTTCATTATTTTAATCTGATTCACAAAATTGTATTCTTCTAATCAGATTACTATATATGGTCATGTAGGGAGACTAGATTGGGAAAGAGACCACATTGTGACCCGTGAGTGCACAGGTGGAGGTGACACCGAAAGATCTCTGCTTCTTCTGAACATGAACCCGACATTAGTCCTTTCAGCTCCGTTCTAATCCTGTTTACTGTGGATGAGCAGCTGTGTTTGATTTCATCAGTAAAATTCGAGCACAGAGGAGGTCATCAACCTGCCTCCCCTGGTGGCGTGTGATTGGTTTAATCCTCTATCTGTGTCTCCCTCCCTCTGTTTTCACATGTTCACCCTCACACTTTGACCTTTGCCTCCCAAAACAGAAACACACATTTTCATAGTAATGATTTTTCTTTTTGCCTCCATCTCCGACTTCCCACCGTCCTTCACAATAAAAGTGGAGCTGGAAAAAGAAGGTCAGAAAATAAGCAGATCGATGACTTTTAGCGGGAGTCGGCACAGTCCCGCTCGTCCTCCCACTCCCGTCGGTGGGGGCGGAGCTTTGTAGATGCACCCTGCATGAAATCTCATCCCGACAGCAACAGTTTGAAGCTCTGTGCTTCAAGTGAAATGAACCCAATCCTCACTTCAGTCAACCCGCTCAGTCGCAGGAGGAAATGGCATCGGGCAGATTCTCCTACGCAGCGAGAAGCTATTTCCTCATGTTGTGCAGCTACGTTTGAAGTGGGAGGAGTGACGGGCGGAGCCGCTGAGCATCCAGAGCGTCCAGCGTCTCCACATCCAGATCTTGGTGGTGTCGCCTGAGTTTGGTCTCCACCTCCTCCTGAGACAAACATCCAGTTCTAAAGTTGCTGCTTGCAGATCTGCATTTAGTCGCTCTATGTTCAGCTGCTCTATGTTCAGCTGCTCTACATTTAGCTGCTCTAGGTTCAACTGCTGTATGTTCAGCTACTCTATGTTCAGCTGCTCTATATTCAGCTGCTCTACATTTAGCTGCTCTATGTTCAGCTACTCTACATTTAGCTGCTCTATGTTCAGCTGCTCTATGTTCAGCTGCTCTGTGTTCAGCTACTCTATTTTCAGCTGGTCTACATTTAGCTGCTCTATGTTCAGCTGCTCTATGTTTAGCTGCTCTATGTTCAGCTGCTCTACATTTAGCCATGTCGCCTGAGTTTGGTCTCCACCTCCTCCTGAGACAAACATCCAGTTCTAAAGTTGCTGCTTGCAGATCTACATTTAGCTGCTCTATGTTCAGCTGTTCTATGTTCAGCTGCTCTATGTTCAGCTGCTCTGTGTTCAGCTGCTCTATGTTCAGCTGCTCTATGTTCAACTGCTCTGTGTTCAGCTGCTCTATGTTCAGCTGCTCTACATTTAGCTGCTCTGTGATGAGCCGCTCTATGTTCTGCTGTTGGTCTTGATGAAGGACGTAAAGGTCTTGATTGTTTTCGCCTCAGGATCGGCCTTGAGATCAGACGCGTGTCCTTTACTGCCGTCTTCTGTCTCCGGCGCTAACATCCTATCTCATCCATAAGTCGGACACTTGCTGATGGACAGTTTAAGACGAGTGCTGTGTGTTCGACGCAGGCAAAGATCTTCATTGGTTTGTTTTGTGTGGTTGGAGCTGAGGTGAGCTCATTAGCTGCTCTGGCAGCTGCACTGGAGGTGGAGGGGGAGGAGGGCCCCGCCCGGGGGGGCGGGGGGGGGGGGGGGGGGGGGGGGCTGTTTTCAGTTAGTTGACCCCAGTGTGATGATAAACAGCAGCTTTACTAAATGACTCACCGTCTATTGTTTGGATGTAAACTGAGGACAGCACAAGCCTGAACACACACGGCGGCTCTGTCCGTCTCAGCGGATTCCAGTTATTAAAGAACCGGACTCATTAACGGAGGGAGTCTGTCTTCACTGATGTGACAAATATGAAGCAGCTTGGGTTATTAAAAATGTTTTCCATAAATTACTGTAAATGTTTTTCCACACTAATTAAACAAACTAACAAAGCACAATGCTATGTCTAATTAGCAGCACTGGTCCAAAGATTTGTATTTGCTCTGTGTTGTTCGGTTCATTCTAATTAAGATTTAATGCTCACTCTCCCGTTCAGATGAATTATTTAGTGTTTTCACAGAAGAGGAGGAACAATCCTGAAGATGACACTATGGAAGCAAAAGTAATTTAGCTGCTGAAATGAGAGCGGCTGAACAAAACCACCATGTCCCTCAAGACCAACATGTCCCAAATCAAGACCTTCACCTCCTTCATCAAGACCCAACATTTCCCAACTCAAGACCAACACAACCCAAATCAAGACCCCACATGTCCCAACTCAGGTTCAATACGTCCTTCATCAAGACTAATATGTCCTAAATAAAAACCAATGTCCGAAAATCAAGTCCAATATGTCCTTCATCAGGACCGATATGTCCTTCATCAGGACCGATATGTCCTTCATCAGGACCGATATGTCCTTCATCAGGACCAGTTTGTCCCAATTCAACAGCAAACAACTCAAATCAAGACCAGTGTGTCCCAATTAAGGGAGAAATGTCTCAAATTAGGTCCAGCTGGTTGCTATTAGAAACCCATAGCCGTGTCCCAGAGATCAATAAATGGGACTGATAGAAATCAGGTTTGTTTGCTTCATTTCCATTCGACTGTCAAGTGAATGTGAATGTTCATTTAGCGACATCAGGCATGTGAGCGCTCAGATAATCAAACTGGAAACCAGCGTGTGATGAATCAAACCGCACACTGAGGTGGAGCCTGGAGGGTGTGAATGGTGTGTTGGTGTAACTGTGTCACTCCGGCGGGTGAAATCTTTCTTGTGTCAGGAGAACACGAGACCAAAGGAGTCACGGTGACATGTTTTATCTCCAGAGCTTCGACCGGGACAAGGCTTTGATTTCCCACCAATTATAAAACCACCCTCTGAAATATTTCACCGTGACAAACGAGGCTCCGCGCCGAGCCAAATTCATTCATGGGCTACAAATCATCCGGCGGACAGGAGCATACCCACAAAACACGGGTCCATTAGCCGTCCGTCCCCGTGGACATGCCGAGGTGCAGGCTCGTAAATGGCAGCCACGGACTAATGAGAGGATTTACTGCCGAGTCGTCAGGTCCACCGACGGGAAGACGTCCTGTCCCAACTCTGACCTGCAGCTCAGAGACTCCCACAGGTCTTTAACAAGTCCGGCCGTCGATGAGGAAAATGAAAAGTGGCTTCATCTTAAGATGTGCTAATCCTCTGGAAATGCGAAACTGCATATTAAAGACCCATTCAGATGATAGTTTAATGAGCTCTTTTCTGTCCCCTGTGGACAAAGTCTGAACTGATGGGTTTATTACAAACACGGGGACTAAAGCGGAACTCCCGAGGCTGCATCATTACATCCTCACACAGAGTTCACTTTTTGACTTCCTGTTTTACTTCTTGTTTATTTCTCTCTCTGATCCTTTAGATCCAGATTATATCTTTTAAAT
Source organism: Chascanopsetta lugubris (assembly GCA_016785325.1). NCBI lineage: Eukaryota > Metazoa > Chordata > Actinopteri > Pleuronectiformes > Bothidae > Chascanopsetta > Chascanopsetta lugubris. Next base: position 11,549 of record JAFBJT010110289.1, read on the forward strand.
ATTGATACGATCAGTGAACAGCCGAAGTCGGGTTTTCATGAGCTAAGCGGCGGAATGTGAGATTGAGCCAGGTGTTAGCGGAGTCTCATCAGGATTTACTCCCTGGTCAATGATCCTGCAACTAGCGCAGCTATTAATCAGCTTTATTGATATTTTATCAGTGGGAGCGCCAACCTCATCCATCCCTCTGGCCGTTAGCATGTTAGCATAAACAGGAATGATATTAGCAAGGTTTACTTTTCAAAATTTGGGACTGTTCAGGCTTCTCCTGATTCTCGGCAAAGAGGAGATTATAAAGCAGGTTAGCAAGGTGTTTTTGTTGATTTCTTACTTCCTAGTAGTTGTTAAAAGCAAATGTTCAATTTACGACCATTGACGTATATTGCGGTTCACTCGTCAGACATCTTGCCTATGACTAACTCCTCCCACTTCCTGGTTCATACAAAAATGGGCAGGTGGAGCTGGCATGGACCCATGGTGCTGTCACAGCATCCACAGAATGTCACCCAACAGGCCATGCAAAACTTTAAACCTTGATAGGATCAAAATAAGCCCCGCCCCCTTACAGTTGTCACGGGAAAACATGTGACGGATTGAGACCCAAACTGTCCTGTTTGCACCAGACGTTCAACATGTTTCAGTCACCTGGAATGTTGACGCCCCCTGTTCACCCTGCGCCGTTCACCCTGTGAACTGCAGGTTTTGCCTCTCCAGTGTCGGCCTCTACTGTCAGCCCCGAAGGTTAGCGCTTGCTTTTCTGACCCCATGAAAACGCAGAGGAAAGAAAAAAAACACTCGTGAGACGAACTACTAATGATGGGGGAGATGGTATTAACATACTCGCTGTGAGTTCGCGCGCTTTAAGAAATCCCGGAGACAGGATTCCTCTAAAAAATCAGAAGCAACCGACTCGACGCTCTTACCGCCGCCCCTCCCGAAGCGCCGTCCTTGTCGTGAGTCTTTTGAAGCTCTCAGATCTTAGGAGTGAAAGTCTGAAGCTGAGCGTCGTGACTCGACTGCATTCATGAGCGCCGCCGAGTTTTTCTTCAGACTATTTTCTTATCGCACACACAGAGAGAAAGTCCTGGTCCGTGTCACTGTCTGTTCCCCGCTGATGGTCGGGACTGTTTGTGGCCTCAAGCTCCTCGAGGCGACTCATCAGCCGTCGCTCGCTCTCCTCCGGCTGTCACTCTCTCACTGCTCCTCTCTCGTCCATTGACTCGTCCACTCTGACCTGCTCTCACTCTCCAAAGAGACGAGTTCTCTCATGTGTCAGCTGAAGCCAGAAACTTGTGCCCCCGTCCTCGTCCAGCTCAGCCGGGAGAGAAGTTTTTCTTTTTCAATCGCAAACTGTAAACGGAGACGAGTTCATCGGGGTTGCGCTTGCTCTCGGCTCGCGGTGACATTCCCGCCGCATGTCCCTGGATTTTCACGCTCCGGTGCGGATACATTTCGCCGTCATGGGATTTTGCACAGGTGAAAAATCACATTAGCTCTCTCAGCTGTGCCTGGGAAAAAATCTGCTTACTGACCTTCGCGGGTGGAAACCGCAGAATTCAAACCCATTCGCACGGACACATCCTGCAGTTTCACCCCAACGTGAGCGAAATCGCTCGGGAAAGTTTGAGGAAGTCTCTAAAAACGTACTTTCCTCAGCAACTTGTATTTGATCGGTTCTGGCTGTGACTTTTTTTTCCTATTTATACGTTTGTGGTTGTTATTATTGTTATTAAATAGGGCGGCAGTGGATCAGTGGTTAGAACAGGCGCCTTTGGTAGAAATGCCCCGTGACCCAGATGACTGGGTAAGCGGTTGAAGATGACATGACCTGACATTATTATTACATTTGTTAAAATCTCTTCGCCCCCTGGTGGCCAGCTGCGGTATAGGACATGCAATTCCAAAACGCTGTCATAACAACGAACTTGGTCACATGACTTGGTAGTGATGTCAACCCCGTTAGACCCTTACCTCTCTCAGGTAGCAGGATATTCCTCGGAGAGCTTCGCCCATCGCCGTGGGCGACGGGATCTGTTAGAGAGAGAGCGAGAGAGAGAGAGAGAGAGACGTGTTTAGAGAGAGAGAGAGAGAGAGAGATGTGTTTGTTGTTGTTTGTTTCTGTGCTGGGATGATTTTCTTTGTTCTAAGTCCAAATGTGTTTAAATGGAACCAGGTTTTGCAAAAGTATTTGGTTTTGAAGCTAGAGAGCCGGTGGATGGTAAATGTGTTACCATAGCAACAGTGATGAGGTCCTTACTTCCTGTTTGACGGAACAATCGCGTTCACTGCAGTAACTTTTACTGTGTGTGTGTGTGTGTGTGTGTGTGTGTGTGTGTTACCGGAGGCGGGTGCTCCAGGCAGGTGTGGAAGTGTTTGGTCTGGTCTGGTTTCACTCGTTTGAGCGGAACCCGCGACTCGCCGATCAACTCATTATGAGTCAACTTATCCTCGTCGCACACCGTCAACCTGAGAGAGGAGAGACGACCTTTGACCTTTGACTGAACTTCGAACGGTCACATTTTAACCATGTCATCACAGAACACATGAATAATTCTTCACAGAATATTGAATCGGTCCCAAATCACCCCGGTGTCTCCAAAGTACGGCGGGAGACGATCGTGTTTCTGATGTGGTGGTATGAAAATGATTGACAGCTGGTACTGACTCCTGATTGGTCCAGAGGTTTGGAGCAGATGATGGAGAGGAGAGGACACCCCCCCCCCCATGTAAATATACATTCATTTTAGCGTAACAGAAAAAAAATAAAACATTCACGTGGTTATAAATTTGGGGAAATGTCAGTATGTAATTGTTTTGTAATGTTTCTTGAAGTGACAAAAATGACCAAAATCTTACACACTGCACCTTTAAAACTGTAGATCTCATTTCTGTGGACACAGAAATGAGATCAGAGTCACATGAGCAGCCTGATGATGATTCTGAATTCCCTGAGAAACATATCGATCGACTTCCTTCCTTTTGCAATGATACACACACACACACACACACACACACACACACACTTCAAGGCTCACTCAGGATTACATGCTGCTTTGCTGCACGTTGACTGGAGCCATTTGCTCCTGTGCGCTGTAATTAAAGGTTTC
>JAFBJT010110291.1:0-17829 GCA_016785325.1 Chascanopsetta lugubris
ACACACACACACACACGCACACACACACACACTACTTTTTAACAGGGTCATTAAAAGCACTCCCTCCCACTATTTGCAGTCCTTTCAGGCGCCTGTGTTGTGTGTGTTTGGTTCTGCCCACTGATCGGTGGCAGGTGGTCCCCTGCCTCCACGTCAAGGCAAGAAAGTGTGGCCTCTTCCCGAGGGTAGCCCAGCAGCGACCCGTCCTCACGCACACACACACACACACACACACACACACACACACACACATACACACACACACACACAGAGTCTTTGGACACCTTGATAAGCTCAGCGGGGGGCCGCTGCCTCTTCTAGTGCTGGTGGCAGGGGGTCCTGTATGTGGGTTGAAAAGGAGGCAGCAGGACAATAAGACATAAAACCGAGTCGGTGCTGTTGTCGTCTGCAGCCGCACCACTGTGGATAAACTTAGGGAGAGCGTTTCGACATCACTTGGTACGTTTACACGAGCAGTTTGATTCAAACCAAAAACAGAAAACACTTAAAGGTGCAGTGTGTAAGATTTGGTGACCTCTAGAGGTGACGTTGCATGTTGTATCCATCCCCTCACCCTCTCACCCCTCTGAACATGCAGGAGAAGCTATGGTCGATTCCAGTCGTCATTAAAACTCAAAAAATGTTTAGTATGTCCACTTTTACTACCGTGAAAACATGGCGGCCTCCATAGAGAGGACCCGCTCCTCATGTAAATATACATTAATGGGCTCATTTTAGGGTAATGGGAAAAAATGAAACATTTACGTGATTATAAATTCCTAAAAATGTCAGTATGTAGTTGTTTTGTAATATTTATAGAAGTGACCAAAATGACTGAAATCTTACACACTGCACCTTTTTAAATTTGACTGGACTGACCTTTAACCCAGGGGTGGCAAACATAAGGCCTGTGGGCCAGAACCAGCCCCCCGGGGGTCTATTCTGGCCATTCTTATACTAAAACAAAGGGGAATATTTGAAGTTGTTGTTGTTGTTGTTGTTTATTGTTCATCATACTGGGATTTTACTGGTCCAGCCCACTCGAGGTTCAAATGGGCTGTATGTGGGCCCGGAACTATGAATTGTGTTAGTTCCTGTTGGTGTTGTTCTGGTTGGTCTGTGACATCACGATCCAAACAACCAGACAGTTGCCGTGGATATGATGCTGTACAAGAACTGGGCACAAGAAAGGCGCAGTGGCCAAATGGCTGTACTGCAACTTTAGTGTGTTATCATATGGCATCATGCTGCCCATTTGGACTTTTGGTGCAGGGTGAGGATGAGGTGATGGATACAACGTGCAACTTCACCTCTAGATGTCACCAAATCGTACACACTGCACCTTTAATTTAGCTAGGGTAAGTTACTATATAATATTGGCACGTAACCGCCGTCATTGAAAAAAAGCTAAATTTTATGCCGAGCCTCATTTTTTCCAAACGGTTATTTTCCAGCGTTGAGCGCGTTGATGTGGGCGTGGCCTAAGATGTGCTGTTTCCCTCGTGCACGTGCCCCGGCTCTCGGGCGCGGCGGGTCGGGCATGCTCGCCACAATATGGGCCTTAATTCACGCCAACAGCCTCCCTATCAAAGAGGAGGGGACGGAGCAATTAGCCCGACGGAGGAGAGAGAAAGAGAGAAAGAGAAAGAGAGAGGGCAAAACGGAGGGAATTGTGAATCTGACACATTTAATAGTGGCCGTCATTAGCATGTGGCTGTGTGGAGTTTATTCACTGGATCACCCCCCCCCCCCCCCCCCCCCCCCCCCCCCCCCCTCTCTCTCTCTCCCTCCCTTCTGCCCCCTTTACCGCCCCCCCTCCCCACCTCTCTCTCTCTCTCTCCTCCTCAGTCTGTCCATCATCCTCACTGCCACCTTTCACTCTCAGTCTCCCCATTTCAGCCTCTTTTCTTCTTCTATCGTTTTTCTTTTTTTTTTTCCCCTGCAGCCTTCATCTTCCTCTGCCGATCGGACGAAGCGTCCCCCGCAACGAATCGAAACAAATGAAGACGGGTAATTAGATGCGGGGGACAAACGACGAGTCAGGTACCGGTCGTTAAATCCGACACCGGCAGCAGCAGGGGCTTGTCCTCGTGGACGTGTTTATTAGAAGCCGCCCCAAACAGGTTGGATGTAGCTCAGCAGGTCGTGCGTCGGCGTCCCGAGGACAGAGGCGTTCTGGCGCGTTGGCCGCCGACCTCGAGCCGCCGCCGCTCGCTCCGGCCTCGGCTGCACGCGCCTGCAAAAGAGCAGAGTAACAGGCCCAGTGTGGTGCCTTCCCCTCCATTGTGCTCAGATCACCTCACGCCAGCTTTGGCCTGTCACATTAGTGCGCGTCAACACGGAGCCACACAGGAAGTCCTCTGTCCGCTGGGACTCACTCGCTCTGCTCCGTCGCGACGAAGTCGGGACACGCACGTGAATGCTTTTTTGATCGGGGATTTGGGTCAAATGTTCAATACATTCAAACTAAAGACTGTTTTACTGACAGAATTAAGGAGCCGTAAAGATGATGATGATGTAATAATAGTAGTGATAACGAGGATAAAATACACATCCACATATAAACATTAATGTATGTGCATGTATGTATATATATATACACATATATACAGAGTATATACTGTATACATGGGTTTGAATAGAAATGACAGCTTTGCCCCCTGCTGGCTGATGGCAGTGTAGGTTGTGAAAACTCCTCCATGTCCAAATATTGGACGTCTCCTGACTTTTATTTGAATGAAATTGGTTTCAGACATTATTGGAATCCGACTAACATGGTTCATCTTCTATACGGGATTGGTCGAAACGTGTTGTTATATTGTGAAATATGCAAATAGAAATGACTTTCAGTTGCTTGAGTTTGTGTATGAATGTATATATATATATATATATATATATATATATATTCCATATCTCACTGCAGTGATCATTATAAACTTACAAAATTCATACCAGGATTTAGATTTGGATTTGTTTGTGGACAGTGGGAATTTAGGGAAGCGGATCACGGAGTCTGGGAGCACCATGGTCGGGAGGACGTTGGTTCAATGTCCATTTTCGGTGAGATCATTTCAAATGTAACACAGCATGTAGCACATTTTCATCCAGAGAAAATGATCATATTTTACACTTTCTTTTCACCACTGTCAACCGTCTCTCCCAGTTTGGCCATAAGTTCTGCCTCTGCTTCTTGGCCTCCTCTCTCTCTCTCTCTCTCTCTCTCTCTCTCTCTCTCTCTCCATCTCTCTCTCTCCATCTCTCTCCCTCTCTCTCTCTCCGTGCACTGCCTAGTGCAGTGCAGCTTGAGCTGTCAGAGCAGCAACAATCCCGCTCCATTAGTATGGTAATGAGGCTGCGGGCCGACAGGTGGCCCGATAGACAGCTCAATTAAACTGCTCATTAAAGTGGAAAGTTAACGAAGCTGCAGTCCGGTGCCAGTGCGGTTTTAACACACAATGTGATGTCACTGGCAACAAATGGCCAGTGAGTAGGAGAGTGTGTCAGTGTGTGTGTGTGTGTGTGTGTGTGTGTGTGTGTGCATGCGTGTGTGAGTCTCCGTGGCCCCGAGAAGTGTGACTGTGTGTGGCCAGAGATTGAAATAACAGGTCAGAGAAAGTTAGATGGACGTCGCTAATAAGGCCGAGTCGCAGCCCAGTGATCAGACAAGACGAGAGGTGGGAGGACCCACACGCACTTGGCCTTTTCCTCGACGCCGTCAGACGCTGACGTTTATATTATGTGCATCATTAACAGGACGGGCACAACAAGTTGCTTCGTGGTCTGTTGGTTGTTTTAGTCAGTGTCGGGGGTTCAATTCCCTTGTGAACAAAAGGGCAAACATCTTGTGGAAAAAAAGGTCAGAGGTCAAAACATAAACTCCTGACAGAGATCATTATGGTAATCATATTTTACTAGCAAAATTGATTGCAAATATACATATTTCATCGATTGAATTTCCAATTAAAATCGAACATTTGTAGAGCTGTCATTAAAATGGCTCATGGTAGGTGGTTCAAAAAATCAGCTTCAACTTTCCAGGTAAAAAAAAAAAATAGACATTGTGAATGCAAATATTCCTATTATGTAAATTAAGTCATTACACTTGTTGCCGCACATGATTACACATTTGATTTCATTGTCATTCGAATACGATCAGTCTGGTTGTGACGAAGGTGGTGGCGGTGGTGGTTGGCGGGGGGGGGGGGTGGGGGTGGGGGGTGCAACATGTTTTAATGGCCGCTCATTGTTTATTATGTTACGAGAGTAAAGATGCAACACGACATGGTAATCAGTTTGTAACCCGGACCAATTTATTCTGTAATCCGGGGGGCGTGCTCGCTCGAGTGTGAAAACAGGGCCGTATGTGTCTCGCTCGCTGCGTGTCTTGCTTGTTGCCGTGACACAGAGGATCATGGGAGTTAATGGGGCGGGACCGCGGTCAACAAACGGGGTTATGTATTGGCACAAACAAGACGACAGTGAGAAAACAGACCCTCCGCGTTCACTCAAAGCTGTCTGAAAGATGTCTGCCCTTATGAATATGCTAATCCCAGTTTAGCATGAACAAAACCCAAAAATAATACTCGTTAATTAATGAGCAACAGTGGCCTCCTTTAACGACGCGCCATGCAGTCGGCGTTGGAGACATGGAAATGCGCCGGATTAAAATATCAACCTTCATTAATCCAAAACGTTTTTACATTATATTTTAATGTTGTTTGAATTGGGAATAGTTTGAATTGTAGTTGGTGGCGTATGAAAATGAAATGCAAATGAGCGGAGGTGATCACCATTTGAATGAATGATGGTTCTTGCCAGACGTCAGCAGACCTGCAGCCAGACACACAGCCAGGAGGTATGTGTGTGTGTGTGTGTGTGTGTGTGTGTGTGTGTGTGTGTGTGTGTGTGTGTGTGTGTGTGTGTGTGTGTGAATAAGCTACAGTGTATTATAGCATTGGGAGTTAACCTACATAATGCAGATTCATGCAGGTCAAAGATGATGGGAAAATAATTGGATGCAATGAAGCTCTCCTACTTTAAAATGTCAGTGTCAAAATGTATAAATACTTTTCATCTATAATGCTCCTGGTTATGCTACATTAGAGAGAGAGAGAGGATTTGATATAAACGCATGTAACACATATATTGTCAGGGAGGAGAAGGGTGAAAAAAAAGTCTATCTAGAAACTGTATTTAATTTAAAGGATGTTTCATTTAATGATCAATACTAAAACACAGAAATAGGTTACAGGCCTTAGGGCAATGAAAATGCAGAGTTTTTCCACAACATATGAAAAAATACATAAATAAATAGCCCATACCTGGACTCTAAGTTTGATTGTGATTTTAAATAATATATTTCAAACATGCAGCTGTGATTTATTGTTCCATAAATTGTTCCATATCAATTTGTAAAAGTCATTTTACCGACATGTATTCTGTATTTTTTAAACTTTAACTGCTGATGGGATTTAGTAAGAAAGAAAATACATAATTGAGACTATACATTCAACCAGTGTGTCGCCCAGCTGCCACTTCAAAACACATCTCTCTCTCTCTCTCTCTCTCTCTCTCTCTCTCTCTCTCTCTCTCTCTCTCTCTCTCTCTCTCTCTCTCTCTCTCTTTCTCTCTCTCTTTCTGCTCTCCATCCGTCCTGTGGTCTCCTCACTGGAGTCCAATGCGAGGTCCAAGCAGTCGCCACCACCAGCAGCAGCAGCAGCCCACTGGTCTATTATGTTGCTAATTGGTGACACGATCGAGATGGCTACAATATCAAAAGGCAGGAAGCAAACGTTGTGGGGACTGAGGGTGGAGGTGGGAGGTTGGGGGGTGGTGGTGTATGGATGGAGAGAATGACGAAGGAAGAAAAAGATTTGGAAATTTGCTCTCATTAGAGGAGGGCGTGTTCCATCTCCATGTTTGAGGCAAATTAGTTTGACAGGGCAGTGACAAGTTTTGTGTCACAAGTGTGTGTGTGTGTGTGTGTGTGTGTGTGTGTGTGTGTGTGTGTGTGTGTGTGTGTGTGAGCAAGTCAGTTTGTGGGGTTGTGGTAAGAAGTGCCGTATATGAGTGGGACAATGGAATTAGCAGGTTCAGGTACCAGGCTTCCTGATAAGCCACTCTAATAATAACAGCCCCATCGGTGGGAAAAACAGGGAGTGGAAGTGTGGGAACTGGAAGTGGCAGAGAGTTGGTGTGTGACCCACCGTCTCTATTCTTGATTGATTATTATTATTATTGTCCATGAAAACCCCCATCTCAGTCTGATTTGTTAAAGGTGAAATCCACTGATTTTAAACACAAGGATCATAGTGTTGGTTGCCATTAGAATTACTTTTCAGTCCAAGTGCTGTCACTCATTTTGCACTGGAGTGTGAATCAGGGTCCAGGCAATGCAGATTACTGCCCTGGGGGCCCCAAGTTGAGGGGGATCCCCGAGAACGTATGATTGTATGTATGGTTGTATGCTAAAATAAGGTTTTGAGAGAAAGTATTGTACCTTTAAAGATTTTGGTGTAAGATTAGAAAGTTTATTCTGTGTCTTTTGTGAGCAGCAACCACTGCGGCCTTACGATAGAGGCCAAAAGGGAAGAGGAAAAACTTGCAGTACACAGGGTGGCCACTTGAGGCTGGCTCCGATCCCCATAGACTCCCATGTTAAAATGGTCAATTTTGGAGGTGAATAAAACGTGTTTAAAGTCTGGCAAAAACTACAATTCTGGTCTCAATCAGTCAGGTTTTACCATGACAACTTTTAAACAAACTATGTTTGGTACAAAAGAAAATAGATTCAAGAGAAACGCAAACTTATTCAAGGCTGTGTTAAAAAAAATTTTTTTTAAAGCAGCAGGGCATCTTTGACACGGGCTGTGAGATATTTTTGTCATGCCTCCAAATTTAAGAATGACCTTTGACCCCAAACACACAGTCGTCACCCTTTTTTGTTGGAAGCGTAATTTTGTGACCTCTATGAGAGTAAAACAAAATGTATCATCGTCATTCTTTGTGTCGCAGGAAACAAAACATTAGCACCGCCGAACGTCACATCCCCATAAGCCTCCCCGTTGCCCCGAGGGCGTCCTCCGCTGCCTCACGTGTCCCGATCATCCCCCTCTGTCCGTCACTTCCACTGACCCCCTGTTGTGGTGGGAGAGAGAGCAACATTACATCTTAATCTCGCCCGCTTGAAGGAGAATGCAGGTCCCTGAAAGGCGACATTTTCTGGTTACATGAACCCATTAGAGGTGGATCAACCATATGCCAATTGACATGGCTACGCCTGAATGGACGATGAGGATTGTATCAGTGGTCCTCGCACAAAAAGCCCCCCGCGGGCTCCCACACCTCTACCAGAACTGAACAGACGTTCATGCTGCCGCCAACACAAGACCAGATCCCCCCCCTCCCCCCGATCATCCTCACTGATGCACACACACACACACACATACACATTATAAGAACCACACCACCCGCTACTAAAAACACAGATAAATAGAGATTCCATTTCATTAAGTTGCATTGCGGAATAATACAGTAAACTATGGGAAAACACATACTGTGATTAACCATTTCATGCTGTGCATTGAGGAGAACCAATGATAGTCCTCATTTATCAATAGAACTTGTTTAGTTTGTCCATTCTGGGCTACTGTCAAAGGCTGGTGGTGCAGCATGGCAGCATGCTCCTGATTTAAATAAAATTCACTCCTGACAAAAAATGATTCATGATCAAAAATGTTTATTTGTACTGTATTTGTTCCAATACTAAAGGAAAATCTAATTTAAGGCTTATAAACAAGTGTTAAAAATGAAATGCGCAAAGACCAACAACAAAAACAACAGGAAGAAGAAGAAGAAGAAGAAGAAGACGAAGAAGAAGAAGAAGAAGAAGAAGAAGAAGAAGAAGAAGAAGAAGAAGAAGAAGAAGAACAACAACAACAACAACAACAACAAATATGACATCAATGATTCTGTCACACTGAAGAAAAAAATTAAAATACTGCCTTTAATCTTGTCAATTCATAAGAAAAGAGTCCTAATTATACCGTTATTTGTTTTTTATTTATTTATTCATGAAGCCTTGACTGAGGCCTTGTCATTCTAGTCAGGCACCTTACTGGTCAGCTTTGTTCTCATCATGGGGCCCTAGTGTCAACTACGATGCTAAAGTTACCTACATCGTCCTTTCACCTGTGCTGCGGCTTGGGATGAATGTAAGTGAAAACTAAGCTACTGAGCTGTGTGGTCGTGTTGTGTGTTCTGATAAGTTGCATTCATTTGAAAACCTCTGCTGGTTCTCACGCCGTGTGCTGTTTCACAAATATGCTAATGCTAACTTCGCGAGCGCTAACGCTAGCTAACTAGCAGCCTGACAGTAGAGCCGGTTCACCCACCCTATGTGAAGCAGTAGTAGTAGTATATCGACGCAGCTATTCAGTGGCACAGCTGTGTTTTATTTATGTTTGAATGATGATGATGATGAATGATTTTACATTTAAATATCTTTAATTCGGGAATTTATAGAGTTTTCATTTGCATTTTTTCCACAGCTGGCATTTGAGGTAAAATAGCAGTAAAAAAGGTGTTACCAGTGGATGGAAAGTAATTATTAATGTGATATAGTAAAGTATTTGTAAAGTATTTTACAAAAATAAAAATGTGAAAAATGTTTAACCCCCCCCCCTATAAAATTATAAAATAGAATGAATAGAATGATAATACAGTTATCCTACAAAAGAGATAACCCCCAATTAATTGATTGTTATGCTTACTGCAACCTAATCCCCAGCTATAACGTTACGTATTAAATCATAGATGATCTTTTTTCTGTTTTTAAATAGTAAAGTAAAATCACTGAGAATTTTCTGGGAAATTTCAGCCGACATGAAAAATTCAAAATTCGAGTTCATATTTCACTTTTTTAAATGTTATATCCATGAGAACTGTGACTTAGAAATGAGATGACATTAACACTCATGTTTCATGATGTACCATATCAACACAATTGATTAATCAATCAGTGATCAACTATTCGTTATTACAACGTCATCAGATGACAGTAGACGACGGCTCGGTGACGACAAACGCACCAATTGTCTCATCTTTTCTTCGCTTATCCCACATGAGAGCTTTAATGTGAATGTGCCCTGACTGGAGAGGCAAGCTGTCCCCACCACTTCAGTGACTGTAACGCTGGAGAGGCCAGTGCGTTTACCATATGTGACAGGGATGGTCAATAGGATTATGTCCCGCTCCCCTCCTTCTCCCTCTCCTCTCCATCACACGTAATCAATCAGAGGGATGAAGCCCTGGCCCACCAAGCCTCTGCTGAAGTAGCAAACCAGAAGAAAAAAAAAAATCTCCTTTCCCCTACTTGGAGAAGGGAGAGTGGGGCAGCGGGGGTCTCGTGGGCAGAGAGAAAGAGCAGGGGGACCAGCAGATGGATTAACATATTCAACAGAGACAGAGATCAAGTCTTTATAGAGTGAGGGCACAGGGAGGCCTTCTCTCACACATGCAGAGGCTGAGAAAAAACAGAAATGAGTGTAAGCTGGATTTGTTTTCTTTGTCATGGAAAAACAGCAATTGGCCGAGTGATAACTAACTCCTTTCGCCATTCAGACGATTTTTTTTCTCTCTCTCACAAAGACGAGGAGGACTTGGACATGTGGACAAACACAAGAGGCAGAAAGAAACTCGAGAGTTGAGCTTCAAGCCAGGCTGCAAATAACGACTATTTTGATAATCGATAAATCTGATGACGATATTTGCAATAAGTTCTTTACTTAGATAAATAGACAAAAGCTACGTACATGCAATCATTTCCAGCTGTTTATTGGAAAAACATGTATGAATGATTGGCTGAATGTTGGTATTTGACATTACATTATAGTGCATAGTACATTTACCACCCCCACCTCAAGAGACGTGTGCTGTAGTTTAAGATAAACCCATTTATTGTATTGATTGCTGCTGCTTTTTTTTTAACTTGGAATGTCCTGATTAGCATTTTGTAGTGTATGGCAAAGAAGTAATTGTCAGTTCACTTGACTGCAGTTCTCCCCTGGCACTTATGCACTATATTCTGTTGCATGTTTGGTCTTTAGGTGTTGTTTCAAATGTGCAGTGTTAAACGCAACTCTGCTGCTGCCGCCTCTTGTTGTGTTGTAAATACTGCATCTGGGTTTAGGAATGTTTTTGCTTTCAAGTCTGAAACGTTTCCACTCCGTTAATATTTTACTAGCAGTTGCAAGTTGCTGCTAGTGCATTTATGGCCTGCTGCAAGTACCGCTCACTTTTCGGCAGCTGATGTAAATGATCGCGGATCAATAAAAAAAGATGCTTAAATCAGCTCCGAGCCGATACTTGAGATCAGGATAAGGACAGTCCTCGATCCAGTTCCCCAGATCTGCCGCGTCAATATAACAACTTTGAATGTCAACAAAAATGTTGGCACGTAGTTGCTTATCAATATGAAGCCCTGGCAGATACCACACACACAAAGACACATACACACACCAACAGCACTGTGCTGTGGATGAACCCATGGCCCCATCCCAGCATGGGCACCAGATTAGAGACCCTGTTTTTTGGCTGGTTTGCTGTTCTCATGACATTTGAATGGCCAGTGAGATGGTGGACCAACATTATCCTTCACATTCATCTCCACATCAAAGATGAGCCCCAACGGCCAGCAGAATACCACCCTGACAGAGAGCAGACACCCCACTGCTACTGTTGGATTAAACATCTGAAAGCAGAGAGGAGCGGGTGTCTCGTGTACGACTGACTGTTGATGTCTGATCAGGGTAACATCCCTATTCTTCGATTCACAATTCTGTTCAACTGGTGTGCTGTCTGTCTTACTTTCGGTAGCTGCTTTCCGACCTGCACTGAATTGTGAACATTTTCCAGAAATCTTTACAAGAGCATTTTCCTGAACTTTACCTGCCAATCCCCTGGCATTATATCCAAGTGAGACCATGTGCGGAGGAACGTGTCAGAATTTCAAACATGAAGCACAGAAGAAGCCAGAAAACTGAAGATTTAAAGGACAGGATGAACACATAGAGGACACTAAAGGAGATGTCAACCTGCAGAGAAGATACAACTGTTTTAAATGATGGGCGTGGATGTTCTGGACATTTTCCTGTGGTGAACAAGTGTCACTCAAACTATCTCCTGCTGCAGAAAATCTAATTCCATAAACATCAGTATCAAACTGACCTCCACTCATCTGGTTTCAGACTTCCCATCAGCAACTGCAAGGATTTGTGCCAATTAAGCCTCAAGAGATGTGCCACTGATTTGCAGCCATGCACTAATCACAGTGAGCTGATGAGGGACAGAAAGGTATAACAGAATTAGTGTGCGAGATGTGGAGAAGGACAAAGAAAAGAAAGCAGCAGCAGCAGAGGGTGAACCTGCTCCCTGGCTGCTGGTGGTGGTGGTGGTTTTGTGATTGATGAGGTCACGGAGAGGCCTTCCCCAAGATGCAGTGCCTTCAGATCAGGTCAGTCAGAGGTTGGGTAAAGGTCAGAGTGCAACCAAAGGGAAGACGCTGACGTCTGAAACAACAAATGTGGGGGAAACTTATGTTTCACAGGTGTCCTGTGAGTCGGGATGTGTTCGGTCAGACCAGGACAAGACTGGACAAGGAGGCAAGGCAGCAAATCTCGCTACTCTTCTGAATAGCTGTCATTTGGCCTATTTTACTAGTTTGCTAAGTTTGTCATCTTGTGCAGTTTGTCTCAAGCGAATCAGCTCGGTTTGGGGATTATTTCGTTGTGTTACATTGCACCCGTATTCAATTTAACATTGAAGACAGTTTTCATTTTTGTGTTTTTAGACGTGCCAAGATGTTCACAAAAGTATCCCGCATGCTAATGAATAGCATCAAAATGCTGTCTGTCACAGAATTAGATAACCAGTTAACATGGCAAGGGGCCAGGTCTTGGGCTAAGTGTAATGAATAAAATAAAAGAAACCCCCCCCCACTGTTAGCATACATGCTCATTCTAACACACACCAGTAGTTTGAAAGAGATCGTCAGTGAAGGTTCCTCCCTAGGCGTGTAGGCCGGGCAGTGAAGTAGCTCCATGTGAAGATAACCATTTTTCCACCGTGCTGGAGCCACTTGGTAAACACACACTGTAATTACTGCTTATTAGAGGCTACAGGGGCCCATTAGTGGCAGCGGACGACCCCTCACTGCCTGCCACCTCATTATAGAAGCCAGCACAGCACAGTCAGCCTCATTACCACCTGCCTGTTAAACTCAGGCACGCACGTACACACACACACACACACACACACACGAACAAGTCAACATGCACTTGAGAACATGGTGCAGGTGCTGCCAGACTGAAGTCAGGTGTTGACTTGTTAACTTTTAGAAAAATAGCTGTGTGTCTGTGTGTGTATATGTTTATTTCCAGGTTAATTTAATTATGCAATCAGTCCGAAGTGATTAACAGATAGCCTCGAATTGTGTTGTGCTTGTTTTTGTGGCTGTAATTCTGCACCGTTAAACAAAAGCTTCTGGAGGTTTAACTCTGAACAATTATTTTCAGACTCTGCCAACTAAATCTTACTTAATATTTTGCATTCACATGATGTCTGATCAAATTCGTCACTTTCATCTGATGAATTCCAGCAGGAAACACAGGTTCAAACTAAAAGCCTTGACCCTCTTGGTCAGTACCAGCTCCAACTGGCACTCTCAAACATACACATGTATACCCACAAACAAAATGCCTCTTAATTGCCCCCTTGGTGTACCCCATGTTGACCCAGTCAAGAAAAAGAGACAAAAAACAATAATGCCACATTCCACACCATGCCACCCTACACGGCTCACTGTGCTGTGAACAAAAGGCCGCTCTCCGTCATCAACCACTGAACTGGGTGCAGCTGCCAGTGCTGTTTCTTCACTTTACTGGCGAGGCCCGCTCTTCTTAACAACCCTGATTTAGTGGCAGAATACTGGCACTATTTAATACCCCGCCCCATTCCTCCCAACCTGGCATGTGTGCCCCCCTGTTAGCTCCATCCCGTTGAATCTGCTGTGGTTGCAGAGGCCGAGTGAAGCTGCCAGTTAACTCAGCTTCTTGTGTTGGTCACAGTTAAATATTTCTATCTTTCTTTTCTTATTTTATTCTTTGCAAGTGTTTTCAAGAAAGACGCTGACGGCAAGAATTCATGATACATTTATTTATTTAGCACTTGTCAAAGGAATACCTTATAAATGCACGAAGTTAAGATGCATAGAATAACCCCAACACAAATTAAATTTGACAACATTGTGCGAAATTTTGATTTCAAAGGATTTTTATACAGTGATGCTGTGAAATGTAGTTATTCTTTGTGAGTTGCGTCCTCACACTAAATAAATTATTAAGCATGCATATGATATCAAACATTTAGACTTTAAATAAACTACATATTCATGACTATCAACTTGCAAACTCTGCAAATGGATGGAAATGCAAAACAACAGGAGAATTTAGATGACACATACGTTATCTCTGACCCATCAGTAAGAACCGCTAACACTATAAAGTTTGTTGGTCTCGGTGCCAGTTAATAAAGAAAAGAGTTTTCTTGCATTGAGCAATAAGATGCTCCCTCGAATTCCTGCCATGTGTGTAATCATGTTGGAGGTGGCTGATAAAGGAGCATGTGTGGCATTCAACATACTAGCATATGTGTGTGTGTTTCCACTCTAGGGTGCTCCAAACTTTGAGGGCTGCCCCTCCACAAAACACAGGCCTGGCACTCCAAACTCAAAGGACGAGTTCCTTTCACCACCTGGCAATGGCGCTGAGAAATGGAGAAGAGATGGGCAGGACGGAATGGGTGGGCAGTAAATTATCAGCTTTTAGAGGCGACGACACGATATTTATTTATAGCATTCAGCCAGGGCACTTGGGGAGGGACGGAACGGGACGGGGGGTGCGTGTCTTTTGCAAGGGGCATCTTAGGTGGTCAGCATTGACCTGCACTAACCCCTTGTATCCTGTCTCATTCTCCCACCCTTCACACTTGTCTTGTACCCAAAGCTCCCGAGACCTCCCTGGTAATTAGGGAACGAGTCACACCCACTCCCTGCCCCCAAATGCAGTAAATTTTACTCCTTCTCTCGGACTGGTGACACACATACTCACACATACTCAGAATTCGGGCTTCGGGGGACACCATTCAGCCCCATGCCTTCTTGCTCTATCCCCCACTCTACATTTTATCACCACCCCCGGTTTTGTTTTGCTGTCTCAATCCATCAATCTTCCCATTAGCCCTCTATATTACGGAAACCACGAGGAACGCCCCCTTTACACCAGCCCTTCAAATCCGTCTTCCTCCCAGCACCTCCCTCGGCCTCCTCTGCTTGCTGCTCTGCCTCCATCCTGCAGCTCGGCCTCATTACTCCTACCTGTTGCTTCTGAATCATGACTCGTTATGTGTCACTCGCCTTCGTTTTTTCCACTGATTCATGCCCAGCAGACGGTCAGAGCAGGTGGGAAAAGATGGAGACAGACAGTGCAAGGGATGGCAGGGATGCTGTAGGAGGACGGTGGTGGGGGTAGTAGCACTTTGGGTGGTATGTTTCCTGCGAGGGTGGGACACAATGCCCCCAGTGTTCAGGCGGGACCACAGGACCTTGTTTTACAACAGGGGAGGGGTGGCCATCAATGGCTGGATGATGTGAACCACCCTGAGCCGATTCATGGTGACAAACAGCCCCCTCCGAGTCGAGACCACCGCCTCCACCTCATCCTCCTCCGCCTCCTCCTCCTCCTCCTCCTCCGCTCGCTTTTCTCCCATCACCTCCCTCTGCACATTCTGTTCATTTGAACCAAAACCAGCATCAGAGAGGCTGCAACAGCACCGTAGTTCAATTGACTGGAAGTGAGGGGGACACACACCCTCTCTCTCTCTCTCTCTCTCTCTCTCTCACACACACACACACATGTCAGAAACACACACATACTTAAAATTTCTCACATGCATAATGGGCATACATGTACGCACACACACACACGCGCACACACACACAAGAGAAGGCTTTTTTTGTCTCTCTTCCCCTAATGACTCCTTGAGCGTCTTGCCGGGACATGAATTGGTATTACTTTAATTGAACCAGTGTGGCTCTAATTTGTGTCCCACTCTTCCTCCTCAAAAAAAGGCATAATGCCATGATTGCTCAAGAATTGAGGGAGAACTAACGTCTCCCCCTGGGGGCCCCCAACGACCAGTTGGTTGGCCACAGTGCTTTACCGATGTACCAGCTGAGATTGGCTCCCAACGAGCATAGAATCAGTTAACAGTGTTGTGCAGGTGTGGATATCTAGTGAGTCATTTCCCACCTCAAGACAACACTGAGAGTCTCCACCTCTAAGGCCTCAATACTGTCTTATACTTGAGGCCGAATTGGACAGATGTCCAATCATCAGTTCTTCTTTACAACCTCTGTGTCCTTCAGCTCTGCCTCTCGGTGACATTGACAAAGTAGTTGACTCTTATTTTTCATCCTGGACTCTCAGAACATGTTGTTAGGGAGTTCTAGCTCTTGTCCTTTTTGGCAACACGTGATATGAAGACAGTTGGGAAAGTGTTTTCATCTTTTCATCACCGGCTTTTGACCAATGTGCCCGGTTTGGCCTAAAGCAATGAATCTCAATTGGTGGGTTGTGACCCAAAAGTGGGTCGCTGACCCGTTTTCAGTGGGAGTATTTTCATCTCGGCCAGTGGCATTTACTAGTTGAAGTTATGTCTTTGCAAGTTATGAAAGATAACCAGTATCTATGGATGTATGCTAATTATGGATCCATCACCCCCTCTTATCCGAGTATGCCTGTAACCTGTTGAATTTATGATTTTTCTGTGAAACCCCGTTTTGAGAGTTGAGAGTTTAAAAATCTGTTATTTTGAAGTGTGTGTCTCTGTGTGCGCGAGTGTACGTGTGTATGTGCTTGGGCTGGTGACAGCTGGTTAGCAGTGGGCTGGTAATAAAGTGGAGAAAGTAGTCCGCCCCCTTGGTAGGGATGATGAGCTGGTGTGTGTGACGGGATCAGGAGGCTGGTAGTGAGAGTAAAGGAATGTAACCCAGCCTCTCAATCCCTCCATATGACGCTAATTGCAGCAGAACGGGGATGGTCCTGCTCTGCTTGTGTACGCCATTGTTATTCCTCTGCCTATTGTCTGTGGCCCTCTGACAATCGCCATCTGAATGAGAGCCTGTTAAGCCTGGCAGATCCCCATCATTAGACCCCTTTACAGCCATTGTGATGCAGCACTGAGGATACTGTATAGCTATCAGTGACTCTCAGCACAACTGAACCCATGTGCACAATAACACAGATAAATTTTCTTTTTGTTCAGGCCGTCCCGACACACAAAGGCAGCGTGCTCTGCCACTGAAAACTTTTTCAACGACACTCTCAAGAGCAATCACTCTGAAAATGGAGGACAATGCAAAGACAGATTTTTCAAGATAAGACATAAAGCCCTGTTATAACCTCAGAACAAAGTGTAACAAAGAATTGAAACGATAAACTGGCATATTATTGTAAAAACGTATAACAAGAGTTATTTGAGATTTAAAAAATTATGTTTAATTCTGAATTTGTTTTGTATAGTTGCCAGACAGAAGCATATTTCAAAGACACCATCAACAACCTGTGATCACACACAGTTGGAGGTTGACTTGGCTGAAAACAGTCTTGTAATCCAACCTCACTGCAGACCATTATTGAAACGAAGAATATAATATTATAGAATTTGCATGGAGCCAGAGAGTCATCAATTAATCAATTAAGATTTTGGATTTTATCTTTGATAATTTCCTTATCTATTATGACAGAAAAATCCTGATTTAACTAAATACTTATTTTATTTCGTAAAGTTCTCTATATTGTAGAGTGTATGCAGTGTCTTGATTTATGGTTATTTACAATAAAATCTCTGGTGAAACATTTATACGCTCTCACATAGTATATTGTATTGTACAGAGAGATGATTGTTATTTACCTGAAATGTATTTTTAGAACTGATGGGCATGAAAAAATAACTGTCTTTAGAATTAGTCAATGAATCTAAAAATGACTTACTGTATCCAGCATTTCTCATCTTTCACAGTTCACACTAATCAGTTAAATGAATGTATCTCTTCATTATCCTGAAGCCTAATGTTTCCAGTTATAAATGGCACCTTCGCATTGGTGCTGGATCAGTTGCCACTCCCAGGCAATGGTTAGATGATAATAATTGAAAAGACTATCCAGAGCCTTTCTTTTAAAAACTCTCCAACCATCTTTCACCATATTTTCCTCCCGTCAACCATTGACAGCAGCACTCGAGTGGACGTGGCACTTTTCTCTTTTTCCCCCTTCGTTAGTTTATTCGCCGTCGCACTTTGGAAACAAACATGCCAGCTGTCCCGCTCCGGGCAGAGAGCGGGCGGCTGAGTCTCGTCTCCGTCCCCCTAGAACAAGCATCTGGAGGCCCTGGGACGTGAATACAAGTGTGAATATATTCATCCCCATGCTGCTTTGTTAAGTCTCTGGGCGTAAAGCCGTTGTACCCCGTGCCCTCCCGGGTGACCCCCGAGGATCAGAGACCAGGTTGTCGAAACATTTGTAACATTTGGCCAAAGCAAATCTCAGGCTGCCTGTTGAATTGAAGCCCAGACCAAAGAGGAGGGAGAAAAAAATCCCCATGGAACCCTTAAAATAGTCCCCACGCTGGACCTAGACCCCCTCCTCCCCTTTCCTTATCCCTCACACACACACACACACACACACACACACACACACACACACACACACACAC
>JAFBJT010110291.1:17869-30546 GCA_016785325.1 Chascanopsetta lugubris
CACACACACACACACACACACACACACACACACACACACACACACGCACACACACACACACACACCGAGCATGGAGGCTGAACCCCTTACAACCTCCAGCAAATCCCCTTTATCTTTTCCCAGCCAGATGGGGCCGCTGGAATAATGGCTAAAGCCCAATGAGTTCCATTCAATTTGTCATGCCGTCTAAAGGAGCTTGTAAGCTTCCCATTTGCAGTTATGTTATAGTAACCATGGGAGGCTCTGCAGTGTTAGGACTTAATTACCTCCTAATAGCTGTTGTAGAGATAAAGCCCCGGGCCAGAACAACCCAACACTGTCCGTTCCGCTGACACACGGAGGCACCAGTGACTCCTGCTGCAGTCAGGATCCGCACAGTGTGTCACCTGACCATCGGTGACCTCTTCACCTCACATGTACCTGCACAGATCATATACTCTTTATGAGTGTGCGGCCAAAGCATCTGCATTGCCACGTGCTGGTTGGCTGCAGCATTGGTCATTAAAAGTGCAGTGTGTAAGATTTGGTGACCTCTAGAGGTGAAGTTGCATGTTGTATCCATCCCCTCACCCTCACCCTTCTGAACATGCAGGAGAACCTATGGTAGACTTCAGTTGACATTAGAACTCAAAAGATGATTAGTACATCCACTCTGGGCTAACAACATGGCGGCCCCCATAGAGTGGACCCGCTCCTCATGTACATATACATAAATTGGCTCATTCAAGGGTAATGGAGAAAAAATAAAACATTTCGGTGATTATGCATTCATGGAAATGTCAATATGTTATTGTTTTGTAATATTTTTAGAATCCAAAAAAATGGCCCAAATCTTACACACTGCACCTTTAATCTGGCAGTCACACTTGGAATGAAAATCAATGATTATGTCATCATTTAAATGTGAAATTGTCATAGACTTCTGTTTCATTAACTGATTTTGGCATCTCGATTGCCACCTAGTGGTTGGGTACAGTATAGGTGAACTCCTGCAAATTGGCCAAACTAAAATGTTGCTTCATATATATCCTTTTTTTTCATGGATGATTGACATGAACATTTTATCATGTTGTATCACACCAATGGTTGTTGTATGTATGAGACATTATGACTGGCAACTGACACTGACTCCCAGCGGCATCTTGTTACCATAGCTACACCCCCGATTGTTAGTGGTCAGAATGAAAAAGTAATTGTAATGTTATTGACATTCTCGACTCATATCTCGAAAGTATTCATTTGTCCATTAACTTTGCTTGTATGTGTGTGTATGATAATATTATCAAAAGGATAAACTTATAATTGACAGCTTAGACAGACTCACTGGGGATTGACAGTGCTACTGAAACTACTATGCTGTTCATAGGTCGAAATGTATTATACCTCCTGTCACCCTTCCACCTGTCTGTCAGTTGGACCAGACTGTGATGTGAATAACATGCTTTCCAATGTCACAAATGTATCAACATTCCCATTGTCCATCATCTGTCCTCATACTTTAGAATTTCTTAAAGGTGCAGTGTGTAAGATTTCGGTCATGTTTGTCATTTCTAATTATATTATAAACGATTACATACTGACATTTTCCTGAATTTATAATCACTTAAATGTTTTTCCCATTACCCTGAAAGGAGCCCATTAATGTGTATTTACATGAGAAGCGGGTCCTCTCTACAGGGGCAGCCATATTAGTGAACAGTATTATTACAGTAGTAAAAGTGGACATTGAGTTGAAGCACTGACAGGCCTCGATTCTCGGCGGTCGGGGTGACTGCCCGATTGTCGTTCCTGAGCCTGCCAGCTCGACGTTTGGTTGGCGACATTAGTTTCCCAGGTTGGTCTTGCACCATCTCTTGTTACTCACAGGGAAGGCCGCGTGAAGGCTGTCGTCTTCTTCCCCGGCTGCCACCCTTGCCCTGGCCAGGAAAGCCCAAAAGCATGACTGGCACATCCTGCCCAACACCACAACAACAGCAGCGCCCCCAAGCAGACTCAAGTCTCGCCACCCCTACAACAAGGCAGCACAAGAGATGCTCAATTCCACCTCCGAGGACCCCTCCGAAGATGCATGGTTGGCAGCAGCTTGGAAGCAGGAGTGGGAGTTAGCCGGGCCCTCCCGCATTCATGGTTACATCTGGGATCCAGGAGATGGCGCCGTAGGAGGAGACGATCTGCCACGCCGGCACGACCACTCTGAACCGTCTACGAACTGGGGTTGGTTGCTTCAACACATCAATGAAGAAGTGGGGCCTGGCGGACATTGCGGCATGCGAGTGAGGGGACCCTGAGCAGACTGCCGACCATACAATCACCACCTGCCCCTTATACAGACCACCATCAGAAGCCAGCCCTTTTGACCTAGGACCAGAGATGTTGGCGTGGCTACGTGACACCGAGTTGGACCTCTGACGTTACACCAAAGTCAAGCTGCTACGTAAATCTCACCACTAGATATTACTGTACAGTCAATGTACGAAAGTCCACACGGCGCCTCAGAGAACATCACAGGCAACTTATCACAGGCAACGTAACATGACAAGATCATAGCACCTGTGCCCCTTAGACCAAGTTGAGGTTAGCAGTACACTACACGTAGTCAGTGGTTCTATAGGAATTCTCCGCCCGCATTAACCCTCACCTGAAGGAGACTTCACCCTCTCTATCTCTTGTTCCAACCTCTAATAAGAGGACCAGAGATCAGTTCTCTCCAGTCTTTTTGACCTAGGACCAGAGATGTTGGCGTGGCTACGCGACACCGAGTTGGACCCTCTGACGTTACACTAAAGAAGAAGAAGTAAAAGTGGACGTTCTAAACATCTTTTGAGTTTCAATGACAATTGAAGTTGACCATAGCTTCTCCTGCGTGCTGAGAAGGGTGATGGTGAGGTGATGGATACAACATGCAATTTCACCTCTAGAGGTCAACAAATCTCAGACACTGCACCTTTAACATGCTAAAATGCTAGAATAATGTCCATGCTTTATTGTTAAGATAAACATGTTATCCGCCTTGTCACGTTAGAATTCTAATGTCCATGTGTCCTTCTTCACAGATGAGACCTGCAACACTGCGCCCCCTGTTGAGCTCAAAGTGCACAAGCATCAGTGAAAACCAGTTGAGGAGCATCTTGATTCCAACAGAAATGGGAACATCAAGGTATTTATTTCTACATTATTCAATCAGTGGTGGGAAAGCTTGTGTGACCTTTGTTGACGATCTGAGCTGAACAATTCTCCCGTCCCGTCTATTGAATGTTTGAATCTCTCAATGCGTTTACTGTAAATCGCTGATTAAAGAGATCTACATGGGAATCTAACAGTTCGGTGCCGGTGGCAGCCAGCGCGTCACGTTCCTCGCCACACATTTCAAACAAAAGCCCAGATTCTGCTTCATTTCGTTCCAAGTTTGTTCAGAGAAAAGGGACGGAGAGGGAGAGGGAGAGGGAGAGGGAGAGCCAGGACGTTATTCATGTCTTTCACTACATTTGACCAAGACAGGTCCGCATCCCCAGACAGAGAGAGAGAGAGAGAGAGAGAGATCATGTTCTTTCCACCCTCTTCTCTTTTCTGCTGTTTTTTTGTTCCCTTTCTTTTTTATTTTGGAGCCAGATTAGCAGGATTAAGTATGGCTCACATATGCTCCTCCTCACTATTGGTATTCACTACGGCACCAGGCCGACCGCCACCCAGACTGATGGAGAGAGAGCGAGAGAGAGAGAGCGAGAGAGAGAGAGAGAGAGGTGGTGAGGAGGAGGAGGAGTGGGAAAAATAGAAAGTTAAGAAGAAAGAAAGAAACTGTCAGTATAGTTTTGTGTACTTCCTGTCAGGACTTTGGACTGAGGTGTTCCAGTCTTGGTTCAGGTCTTGTTGGTCCTTTAGCAACATTGTAACTGCTTCAGTGTTTTGGGGAATAACCTTTTTATTCGTATATATATTTATAAATATAATAGATCCAAAATTTGAATTTGTGGAAAGCTTTCCTGGTATTGTTTTGGTTTTGAAGGTCTTTATCATAATCACCACATGCATCACACACCTGTATCAACCCCCACCCCCAGTGATAATGGCTCTGTTTACATCTACACCCCCCAATGTATTGATTCAGATTTTGATGATGTCACAAACTGCTGTGAACTCTCCGCCTGCGTCGATGCTGTAATGCTGCAATTTGCTTTTGTGTGCGTTAGAAACTCAATGTGAGTTTTTTCAGGATGTCATTTTGCATAAATGATGTTTGTAGTTTTGCAAAGGCTCTAGTCCCAATGTGAACTTGGGTGTTCCTAAAGTTGGTAATATTCTTTTTTAAGGTTTAGAATTAGAATCAGTGTGTGTGTGTGTGTGTGCGTGCGTGTGTGTGTGTGTGTGTGTGTGTGTGTGTCACTGTGGGAATTTCTAATGAACCAAACAATACAAAGCCTCTGATTTAAATCTGTACTTTAACCAACTTCATTATCATAATCCTATTTATAAACACTAAGACAACAAGCAAACATAAGGTCGTATGTGCTTGTGTGTGTGTGCGCGTGCAGGGTGGGGGGTGGGAGCGGTTGACCAACTTAATGTTGTCCACGTCATTTCTATGGTTTCTGATTGGTGACCGTTGAAAACTCTCTCTCTCTCTCTCTCTCTCTCTCTCTCTCTCTCTCTCTCTCTCTCTCTCTCTCTCTTTCAAATTCACTCACTCTCACATACACAGACTCACACTGTACTTACACACACTATCCAAAACCTCAAAAGAATATACGTTTATTAGATCATATTTAAATTATTACTTTAGAGATAAACCAGCCATTTATTTATTTATGCATGTATGTGTTTATGTATGTATGTATGTATTTATTTAATGCTTTCTTTTACTGCACTGCTCAATTCTTTTGTCCAAAATAAATACATTTTTTGAAAGCATCAAAGCAACTTAGTAAATCAGAAAGTCTTCAAAAAAATACACCAAAATAATCATCTTATATTGACAAATTAATACTTTGATTAATTTTTCCCACTATGAATTTATTCAAAATATATTCAAATCCGTTTTTTTTTACATATATATTTAACCCTCATAAGGAGATACATGGAGCCTCTTCAGGCATCAGATAAAAACCTGTAGTGGCAATTAGTGCATATTTCACACAGATGCACTTAGCATCTGTGTCACATCCAGTTAGCGTCAGATGATGCGGACTGAGTCTCCAGTCAGTCAGAGCAGCAGCAGCAGCAGCAGGCCCTGCACTTGCTGCCACTAATTGAAATGTTGCGGATCATAACCGTTAAAAACAGTTTTGCACACTTCGTTAATTAACGTTCAAGATGTCAGCTGCTGGACAACAGCGGGTCGAAACGGAAAACACCATATTTAGCGCAAAAAGTGCGGCCAGGAAACATATTGCGCTGCTTATTCGGGCGAATTAAGGGGGGGGGGACTGATTTGACGTTATTGGAAAAAAACGACTATTTCTTTTATCATATGGTGAATTTCTGGAAAATAATGGCACAAAATACATATTTTTTGAATCCATAAAAACGTGTACAATTCAAAGTGAAATATTTAATCACTCTTTAACTCTCACTAGTTCGTGTAAACAATTAAAAATGATGACTGTATTCTTTAGTTTGAATTATTATTATTAGAGGGCAGAAGATACTGTTTCATTTCATTTTAGCGGCAGTTTTAATGAACGAATAAAAAAAAAGGAGCAATAAGCATTATTTATTTATTTAATTATTTTGTCTCCCTGTGTGTAAATTCATCCACGCGCGGCCTGAACGTTTCCACGAGCAGGGGGAGCCGTGTGTGTGGGGGGAAGTGTGTCTGATTTCACTAGTGATGCTGTGTGTTGCGCCCCCCCCCCCCCCCCCCCCCCCCCCCCCCCCCCCCCCCCCCCCCCCCCCACCCACACACACACACACACACACACCATCGCTCCCTCCGTCCCTGCTCGAAGCTGATTGGTCGTGCGGTGGCTGCCGGGACAGACCCGGCGTTGTCCTGGTGACGCGGCCTCAGCCTCGCTATAAAACCCACGCGTTTACTCTCAGCTGCGCCAAATGGGCTGTCACATGCGCCGTGGATCTATCCGTGGATTTGACATTTAGAGTTTTGTCCGCATCCTCCCGCTTGGAAAGTTTCTCGGTAAGTTTATTTATTTATTTATTTATTTATTTTCAGTTTTTATTTATTGTCCTTCTGGGCTAGATTTTTTGTTTGTTTAGGTTTAATTAAAAAAAACAATCATTTGAAATGAAATTCAAGAAAAGAAAATTCTGCAACACGTTAAACCTGAGACCTGTCAGTGTTTACTGTAACTTTGATTACTGAACGGTAATAGACCTCATGTGTCACTACTGTCATTCTTTTCACCAACGTGACACGAGGACCTTGTATAAACCAGCTGTGCTGCCTCCGCAGGATCAGGACCATGGACTCCGATACGAGCCGCGTGTCCAGCAGACCCTCGTCCCCCGAGGTGGACGACATCTTCATGTCCACGCTGAAAAAGTCCGTCCACGGCTTCTCCGGCGCCGTCTCCTCCACGCAGAGCGACTCGCCGCCGGACATCCCCGGCCTGCGCGGCCTCTCCGCCTCGGACGAGGAGAGCCTGGCCCTGCACATGGCCTCCAAGAAAGACCGCAAGCTTCTGTCGGAGAACGAGCTGCAGACGATCCGCCTGAAGATCAACAGCCGCGAGAGGAAGCGCATGCACGACCTCAACGTGGCCATGGACGGGCTCCGCGAGGTCATGCCCTACGCGCACGGCCCCTCCGTGCGTAAACTCTCCAAAATCGCCACCCTGCTGCTGGCCAGAAACTACATCCTGATGCTGAGCAACTCCCTGGAGGAGATGAAGCGGCTGGTCAGCGAGATTTACGGCAGCTCCGGCCACCACGGCGGCTTCCACCCGGCAGCCTGCGGGACTATGACGCACGCGGGGCCGGTGCCCGCGCACCCGGCCGCCGCGCACCCGGCGGTGCACCACCCGCTCCTCCCACCGGTCTCCACCGCGTCGCTCTCGGCGCCTGGCATCTCCGCCGTCACCTCGGTCAGACCCCACCACGGACTCCTCAAAGCCCCCGCTGCCAGTGCGGGGCCCCTGGGCAGCAGCTTCCAGCACTGGGGCGTGGGCACCGGGATGCCGTGTCCGTGCAGCATGTGCCAAGTGCCGCCCCCGCATGTGTCCAGCATGAGCTCCGTGGCCATGCCGAGGCTGGCCGGCGACTCCAAGTGACTCCGCACCCGGCGGAGACGAACTTTTCTGGGCTTGTCGCAGACTCCCCCCCCCCCCCCCCCCCCCCCCCCCCCCCCCCCCCCCCCCCCCTCTCCCTCTTTTTTTTTCTGTCTCCCCCCTTTTACTTTATATCTGTTTACTGCTTTAAATGTCTGCTACCTGCTGAATGAATCATTTCATGAAGTCAGTCAATGACTCGGGTTTTTCCCGGCACATTTGGCCCAGGGAGCACGTCTGCTCTTCTCACAGTTGGTGCATCGCTTGCTATATCATAGACCTCAGGAAGAATTAATGAAATCATGATGGAGAGCGGGAGTTAGTTCAGGCAGGCGTTGCAGCCTCCCCCCCCCCCCCCCCCTTCCTCTAACGCCTTCTATTTATCTCTGTTGCTGAATTCGGAGCCAGATTCAAAACCAATGCATTAACTTCCCTCTCTGGAACTCTGGAGGTTTGCAACTAACTTAGTGTTTTCTGGCGATTAACCGCAGTCGATTGTCCACAGAGTCGACTCATCCTATACCTGGACACTGTCCATGATCCAGGCCCAGGCCCCTCTTCACCTCTGCAGAGACTTAAAGCTCACATTTAACTGCTGCAGAGGAAGAAACAGTCCCCAACTTGAATCAAACCACAGATTTAGTGTAAATATGTAGATGGATTAATCTGTTTAAATAGATATTATTATATATAATAGTCTCGTTAAAGTGTGGGAGGACTCCTTCACATGTTGCACCTGCTTTATTCTTTCTCCTCCTCCTCCTCTTCCTCTTTTCATTCTTCTCTTCTTGTTTCTGCTCAGTGGTTGGTTTTTGTCTTTCACTGCCACACAATGATCACTGCTTTATTTTTTTAAAATACAAAAAAACAAACAAACAGAAATGATATTTATTTACTTATTTTGAATTTCAGATTGATCTCTGATGATGTTTGAAAATGTCAAATAAAGACGATTAATGGCAAAAAAGGGAAGAAGCTGTGATGTCTTTGTTTTTCCATCTTTATCAATGAAGCAACAACATTTTTATTCTATTTTTATGTCAAATAATGAAACAATAAAAATACTTCCAGTGGAATTAAAAAATTAATAAATCACAGTGAATAGAGGGTAATGCTTGTTTCTATGCATGTTTTCATGTTCAAAATTAATTTAGAAATATGTACATAATGGATCTTCGGTCTATATAAAAAAACAAAAAACAACCTTATTTTTGAAATATATGTAAATATAAATTCTTAAAGTAATGCCCATGCATGGGAAATAAGACAGAATCAAATTAAATAATAATATAATATAAAATCAATTATATCCATTGCATAAAGACTTTTCTTTTGTGAATTATTTTACTTGATAAAATCAGCATATAAAGTATAAAAAATGTTTTTATAATTTTATTTTCAATATCTTTAAATTGTACAGCCCTCATATATATGTGTGTGTGTGTGTATGTGTGTCATATTGAGGTGACTGCACCAGCACTTTTGACTGGTTGACATCCTGCAGATTAAAAGAAAGATTATTTATATTAACAAATCTATAAGTTTAAAATAGTTGGTGATTGACTCGGATGTGTTTTGCCGGACGAGTCGTAGTGACGAGGATAAGCCCCGGTTCACAGTTTAGGAGAAGGCAGCAGCTGCACAGCAGATTGTTCACACTGTTACAATGTTTTCCCAAGGATTTCTGAAGCTGGAACGATATGAACCGAATCTCTGAATATTCATACATGCATTTGTTTATTTTTCTCATTACTGCGACTGAATTATTCAGAGTCCTTCAGCGCTTGTAGGACGTTTGGAAGGGGAGGTCGCTCGGACCAAGACAACAGAAATACAGAAATATGTTTACGGGTCAGCGATGAGACGACGCCCCAGTCTGAGGGAGCAAGAATGAAATGTAAAGCCCTCAAATGCACTTATTATCACTGATCTGAATTGAAACATCCATTTCTCCATCTGCAGTCGACCATCCGGCACTCGCACCTCTGATATCTGCCTCCAGCTGCTTCCACATTGAACTAAACACTGTGATGGCGCATTAAGGAATAGATTGTTGGATTATTGCTCTTAGAACATCTGCTTTACCTCAGGTATCTGCTCCCCAGAGTCGTCCCAGCGCCATTTATCAGCGCAAAATGAAGTTAACATGAGTTAGTGAGGATCTTGTTGCTAAGATAATTACCCCCTGTACCCCCCCCCCCCCCCCCCCCCCCGCCCCCCCCCCCCCATGCCCTTGCTTCAGTGTACATTTCTACAATGATCCTTTCTGGTCTCGACAACTCAGGAAAATGTCCCAAAAAAATATTAAAATGGCCACTGAGTGTGTATCATACTGTGTAATTCAAACAGTGCTGTTATGCACTATCGAGGATGTAATTATACCGTACGATACAAGAGTCATCTTGTATTTTCTTCTTTTGTGTGGTATTCATTGTGCCATGTCGTGGTTCTGTATCATCTCATTTTATGTTGTTTTATCAAATCGTCATTTTGACATTATTTTATCACACCGCGCATCGTAACCTGCTTGTTTGTGTTGTTTCAGATGTATCCTATCATTTTGTATTGTGACCATAGACTTTACGTATGGATGGACTTAGCGTCCATGACGGCACCCGTAGGTTTCTGCCAGAGTGCTTCTGAGGCTCGTAGTGGGCGGGATCACTGGTTGCCATCTTGTTGATGCCTAACTCCTCCTACTTCCTGGTTCATCCAAAAATGGGGTGGGGGGGGGGAGCGAGTGCACAGGTAGAGCTGGGGTTGGCCCCATGATTCTGTGGCAGCATCCACAGAACGTGGCAGGTCAGCCCGGCTGTCAATCAAGAGGCCACGCCCTTAATTACGCACAATGTCGAACCTCGATAGAATGAAAATAAGCGAGTTAGAAGACAATTCTGTGACTGACTGAGACCAAAACAGTAGTTTGTACCCGGCTAAAGTTGAACCATTTTAACATGGGAGTCTATGGGGATTGGTTTGCTTTTGGAAGTCACCCTGTGAACTGCAGGTGTTTCTCCTTCCCCACTGGCCTCATCCGTCAGCCCCGGAGGCTGCCATTGATTGCGGCACATATCATAATTGACCGTATTATATCGTTTTATATCATTCTGTTCCATATTGTACTACGACCTGCCACGTCACACTGTCCGCTGTGTCATATTGTGTCGTGACATAACGAGTAGGATGGCATCATAAGCATTGTATTGTCCGCATTGCGGGTGTTGCATTGCATTGTACCATATCATGTTTGGCAAACAACTCAAAGAGAGCATTTCCTCTGCACCCGCTGATGTATTTGATCAATTGAATATATTATGGATTGAGATTTTGGAGGCATTTATCCAAACAGACGTAGGCAGAGTGATTAAAACAAATGTGCAATGGTGATAAAAAAATAAGGACACGCATGTTGTTTCCTAATCGATTTATTTAATCATCGGTGAAGATTTAAAACTGTTTTTCCTTTCTTTGAAGTTGGAGTGGAGTTGACACGACAACAGACCATCATGAGAAAGTTTCTCTCCGTGACACAAAGATAAACATGGTGGGAAAGTTAAAAGAAACTGTGTGAGTCGCATCCTTTCAGCTCCGCCTGGAAGATCTGCTCAATAGCAGCTGGGCTTCACATCCCTGTGTCTGAATTTGAATAAACAGCTCCTTATCCACTGTTGGTGGCAGGCTGACTTATCCATTGATGCTGCGAGGCCGAGGTTTCGCCTGTGACAGTTTAAATATTCATAACTTGGGACAGAAGGGGAGCATCAGTCTTACACTGTTGTAACTGGATTTAAACCTTCCTGAAAACACTGCACAGATGTACACCCTTTTCAGCTCGGCGCATCATGTTGTGTTAGCCCAAGGGATTAAAGATCGGTGGGATGCATCAAAGGTATCGGAGTAACAGACACACAGAGAGAGGGAGAGAGAGAGAGAGAGAGAGAGAGACAGTCAATGATGGAGCAAAGGAGAGGAGATAAACAAACAGAGAAGCTGTAAGAGACAAAAACAGGATTTAACTCTTACAAGGGAATGGATGGAGCTCTGAGGTGAAGATGAGACCTCGGAGGTCACTCTTTCCCATGGGATTGGTGTTTACTTCAACACGGCTCATCTGCTCCCTGTTTACCCCTGTTAAATACCGGGATGGGGCGTGACACACACACACACACACACACACACACACACACACAGACAGTGACTGTATCCAAGAGATGTGCAACAAGTGGGGTTTTATTCCTGCGCCTCACAAGGATGCGTCCATCATTTTCATGTAAACAAGTAGAAAACACAGCGACTCAATGGTGCTCAACATCAGTTCAAACTCTTGTCGTCCGATTTGGTTTCTAAAGGTGCAGTGTGTACGATTTCGGTCATTTTTGTCAGTTCTAAAACAATAACATCATTTCCATGACTTTGTGATCATTTAAATGTTTATTTTTTTTACCATTTACCCTTAAGTGAACCCATGAATGTATATTTACATGAGGAGCAGGTCGTCTCTACAGGGGCCACCATGTTTTTACAGTAGCTCAGAGTGCACATGCTAAACATCCTTTGAGTTTTAATGATAACTGAAGTCGACCATAGGTTCTCCTGCACGCTCACAAGGGTGAGGGTGAGGTGATGGATACAACATGCATCTTCACCTTTAGATGTCACCTTATCTTACACACTGCACCTTTAAACCATCACCAGTTCTTTACTCGTACGTAACGCTCTCATGGACATATACGGATGTAGTTCTGAGCCTCGTAGGGGCGAGTCAACAGTCGTCTTGGTCCAGAATGGATGAACATGTATTTATTGAGAACATATTTGTCCTTTGTGTTTTGCAAGTGGGGCCAACATAAGAATATAGAGACACCAAGGGTGGCAGCAGCTTCATAAGGACCTTTTGGTCTTTTCGAAAATATTGAACCAGGATGAGGGGTATGCGAGAGGTGGTCATTTTGGGCAAACATCTCTACCCCATGGAATTAATATTATTGGGGGGAGGGGGGGGGGGGGTTTGAATCCTCGAAACATGGCTGAGTGATGTGTGTCCGCGTGCGTGTGTCAAACAATCCATGAAGAACGGCAGATGAACTCCCCAATCGGGTGGATCAATGTGTTTGGTAAAAGCCCCGAGGGACAAAGACAGAAGGGAATGAGAGGGAGGCAGAGAGCAAAGGAAAGTGAAAGAAACAAAGCGAGAGAGCAGAAGATCCATTGAGTGTGTTTTCTGTGGCTGAGGAATTGTCCCCGGTGGCTTTGAAAAGAGGGATAATCCTGTCAAGTAAGCAGACCTTTGGATATTCATGACTGGCCGAGCGGCTCGGCGGACTGAAGGAGGACACAGTCAGGATGGGATTAAACATCAAAGTGAGCGTGAGGAGGAGCGCAGGGCAACACGGGGACGAGGATCCACCGGTGCAGAAGAAGCAGCGAGTTATCGGGTGGGGGGGGGGGGGGTCCGGG
>JAFBJT010110292.1:0-12600 GCA_016785325.1 Chascanopsetta lugubris
ATGGAGGAGGTGATAGCTGGGAGCAAACACACACACACACACACACACACACACACACGCACACGCACACGCACACGCACACATGCACATGCACACACACACACATCCTCGCAACTACCACCAACACCACCCTGACCAGAAGAGGCTCTCGCTGTCAGTCAAAATTGCCCCAGACTTCCAGGGGCCACCGAGAGTCATCATACCCCGGAGAGGAGAGGCCTTGGCTGGGGGAAACGAACCGGGGGTGGGGGGTCTTTTATGGAGGCAGGAAGAAGGTCTGGAAGACATTTGGTCAAAATTCAATCAATTATACAGTACTTAGGAAACCATGACAAACATGGAATGGATAATGGATGAGTGCTCTTTGTTCCTCTGATACCGCCGCCGCTGTTTTGTTCGCTCTTCTCATATTTTTCTTTCCTCTGCCACGTCTCATTCTTTCCCTTATTCGCTTCGCAGCGTAACCCGTGGATACGCGACTCGGCTTTCTCGAACTCTGGTGAACTCTGTGGCGCTCGTCTCCCCTCCGCCATGAGATCCTCCCAGCCCCTCGAAAGATGGCCAGTTGTTTCGTAATCACTGAGATTTACAGAATTTGTCATCCTAATAGAAGTGATGTATAATTCAAACAGCCATCCGTCTCTTTAATAGAAAAATCTGGAGATTAATTGCCTGCTCCCTCAAACTGCTGTGGCAACAGAGGGAGGCCCATAAAGGCTAAACCTATTAATTGGAAGGTGGGAGCAGATTGCCAGACAGTGGTGTACAAACTGCCCCGCTGTCCGAACCAGCTGTGTGTGTGTGTGTGTGTGTGTGTGTGTGTGTGTGTGCGTGTAAACCTGTGCATGTGTGTATTTTATCAGTGAGTGTCCTTTTCAAGGATCACAAGCCAATCTCCCGTCGGTGATAGCCTTTGCTTTGCTCAAAGGTCAGCAGGTGTGACTCACAGAGATGAGACGGAAACTGTTTACAGGAAGAAATAACAAGTCTCTGTGACGCAGGCTGTTTAATGCATCATGTCAGACTTATTTTCAATGTTTACCCGTGAATAATAACACGTCAAATGGCAGCTGAAGGCATCGTTTCCCGTTTTAGAAACAAACGTTCAGTCTTTAGAATCATATTGTCTCAAGGGATCATATGAAATTCGAAGCAGACTGGATTGGGCCCTGGGACGGGCCGGGTCGGGCCGGGCCGGTTCTGGCCCGTGGGCCTCATGTTTGACACTCTGGTCAATTTGCATAGAAGCTTATAGAAAAAAATGACTCTATTTGTGGCTCGGTTGAAAAGATCGATAAGCATTTCTTCAAACCGTGACAGGACTCAATGACTATCATTCCGTTAAATGAGGTCTCACTGCGTCGGGACATGGTTTAAGATCGACGGCGTCAATGTGGGCGTGTCTCCAGTTAAAGTTACCCCTGGCTTCACTTAGCAAAATGTCAAAGTCCTACGTTTAAAAGCCAACAGCTGACATGTGCACCTTCAAGCAATCAACACATTAACAGAGCTGATACACATTCAATCTAACTGCACACACATTTTTTTATTAGTCCCAAAATGTCCCTCTGACAAAAAGGACGCCGGACGCAGCTCGCACATAAAAATCCCATAGCCTTTAATCCAATCACACAAATGGAGGAGCGGTAGCTGCTCGTATAATGCAAAACACGGGACTTTTATTTTGGCGGTCTGAACCAGGCAGCTCCTGGAACTGGTGTCAGTCACTCAACTGGACTCATAAAAACAGAGAGACACGTAGACACACCGTCTCATTATGGCTTTTATTTCACTCCGATGGCTCAGAGGAAACACCAAGTAAACATCACGCTCGGTAAACAGAACTATAAAAGGTTTAGTAGCCAAGGAAGTCCTCGCAGATATTACTTTGAATGCTTTCAAAGTATTGTGTCTGTTTTGGGCAAAACATAGATATGAATGACATGGATGTACTTAAACCGTTGGGCGGAGAAAGTGAATGTGATAACAGCTTTACCTTTCCTGTCCCGTTAATGTCAGCATGAAAGCAACAAAGGAATATTTTTTTAAAGAAATCAGATCTCTGAATCCGGGGGTGGGGGGGGGGGGGGGTCTCATCTCTTGTCAAACGAAAGGAACGAGCCACAGAACACGGGAGAGAGAGGGAAGCGTCCAAAACGATGGAAGCTTGTTAGTTTGAGGAAATGAGCTTTGTGTTTTCTGCGCACGACGATGCAGCAGTTAAACCTCCAGCGCTCGAATAAATGATGATTGGATCTGGAACAATGCAACAAGCAATTTTCCCCCTGTGGACTGTGAACATGTGTCTGAGTGTGAATTATACAGCACCTGTGTTGTGGTGTATATATGTTTGACTGCGTGTGCGTGCGTGTGTGTGTGTGTGTGTGTGTGTGAGAGAGAGAAAATCATGCTGTATTTTACTTACTTAGATAACAATGCTCATGATGTGGTTGATCCCTGATTACAGGTCTTTATTTCTATAACATACACACGTGTGTGTGTGTGTGTGTGTGTGTGAGAGAGTGTGTGAGAGACAGGGTCAAATGAAAAGTCCAGTTATTGTTTTGTTGCTCTCTGGTGATGTAATCCTGGTGTAATCCTTAAATGTGCATCCACTGTGTGTGTGTGTGTGTGTGTGTGTGTGTGTGTGTGTGTGTGTGTGTGTGTGTGTGTGTGTACGCGTGCGTGCGTTCCTGCAGGGTGATTAGCTTGTCTGATATCTCATACCTCTCTTTCTCTCTCTAATTACATTGTGCACTGCGTTTGGCACAGAGACACACACACACACACACACACACACACACACACACACACACACACACACACACACACACACAACACTAACAGAGTTAGGACCAGACCAGGCCATTGTGTCACGTCAGAAATCATTTGGCTCATATAGGAATTAATTATAGAGGAGGGCGAGAGAGACTGTTGCACCCGCTGCCATGTCCAGTGATGTGCAGACTGAGAGAGAGAGAGAGAGAGAGAGAAGAGAGAGAGAGAGAAAGAGAGAGAGCAACAAGTGTGTGGCATGATGCTGCCTTTATTGTATTCAGAGTTCGTTAACATTAAAAACATATGAGAGACACACACATTCAACACACTTACAATCAGCATTCCCCTGATTCTGTATTCCAAGGCTTTGTGCATTAATCACTCTCACACACACACACACACACACACACACACACACACACACACACACACACACACACACACACACTTAAGCTCTGATATTTCTCTGTCTTTGAAGCGGCTTGGACCAAATTGTTCCACTGATCATAAATGTCATGTCATCCTTTCTCTCTCTCTCCCTCCTTCAATCTCCTTCTCATGCCTTTGTTCTGTAATTGTGTGTGTGTGTGTGTGTGCGCGCGCGTGTGTGTGAACATGTGTGTGTTGCCGCGAGGCATAGATCAAATGCGGGTGGTTGTGTTTACCATGCGTCTGTGTGTCGTTGGTGTAGAAAATCTAACGTCTCGTGTCCTTGTCTCTCTTTGTCCTCAGAGACCTGAGTGAGAACCAGATCCAGGCGGTTCCCAGAAAGGCCTTCAGAGGAGTCACCAATGTCAAGAACCTGTAAGCACAACCCATGTTCCATCTCCGCCCGCAGCCTCTTACGTTTCCCTTATCTGTCCCATCATTAGTTTTCTGCGTAGCCATTAATCCAAACGCACATTTCCTCTAACTCATCTCATCGAGGTTCAGCTTTTTCAGACCCACATAACTTTATTCCATATCGTCATGGAGATCCCCAAAGTTTTTCGGAATACTCGGAAAAACGTCGTTACCCAGTAACCGGAACAATTATTTTGCCCTTGACAATTTGCTCCCACAGATGAGTCTGCCGTGCGGTTTTCCATCAGAGTCAGTTACTACGGGTGGGGGGAAGGGCCAGTTGATAACTGCTATTAGGACAAGACATCAGACATCAGACATAAGAGATTTTATTGGCATTGCACAAACTGTTTCCAGGATTACAGCAGGATTACGTTGAAACTCCTGGACCTGTCACATATAAAAAATTAAATCAAAGAAATATATAAATATATTCATAGATATCAACTAAAAAGAGTGGACAACTACAAGACTACGATGCCCGTAGGCTACACTCACAGTCATCTTGGTACCTCAGTGTGTATTGCACAGTATGTATTGCACTTCTGGAATGTGTGTGTGTGTGTGTGTGTGTGTGTGTGTGTGTGTGTGTGTGTGTGTGTGTGTTTGCCTTATCTTCTTAATATAAAGTTTATCTTAACTTTTATTCTGAGTGGCGTTAAAAAGTCTTAAGTACAACTCATCCAAAGCCATTAGAACTCTTTTGTAGTTCACTCGTCGCATAGTCAAAGGTCATCATTGTATTTCCAGTGATATTAGAACATGTCACTCTGAGCTGTTTTGTATTTATCTATCATTTTTCTTTAGTCTTTTTCTTAAATGTATTCCTTCCATTTTTGTTTTCCCCCCTTCTCCGACGTTCCCACCTCTCTCCTCCTCCTCCTCCCACTCCAGAGAGGTTTTATCCCCACATCAAAGACTCGATACCGCTCTGTCATTTATTCATGACGTCCTAATCACCAATAGTCCGATCAATACGTGGCCTCATCGATGAGCCCCCCTCATCAATAACGGCTGATCAATGGCGGCTGATGCTGCAGAGGAAACCTGAGGACAGACTCTCGGGGATAAACACGTTCCTCAGTGTCACAGAGGTCGATACAGCAGGTGCTTCAGGTGGAGGAGCAGAGGAAAGGAAGGCAAGGGATGAGGTTTAGGTCTGAGACGATAAAACAACAACAACAACAACAACAACAGCAGCAGCAGCAGCAGCAGCAGCTTTGCTCAACACATTGTCTTTGTGTAAATGAGGGCTGTGTTTTATCGGTCATGACTGATGTGACGGAGGAGGAAGAGGAGGAGAAGGAACAGAGCAGAGACTCGTAATAAGGAGAAGATTCCAAAAGATAATAACCCGTCGGTGTTGATGCTCACAGCCGCAGTGACGCAGGGAAACAAACAAACAATATTCCTCCCGTTAAATGTGATGGAGAGAAAGAGCAAGAAGGAGGACGAGAGAGAGAGAGAGAGAGAGAGTAAGAGGATGATTATATTCAGATCGTCTCTCCTTTGAAATACACTTTTTGAATATGTGACGTATGGGAAGCGAGAGCATGTTCACTGCAGTGGATTCCAACCTGATGTGGAATCACTGACACATGAATATTTGATTCCAGGCACCTTCGTGAGTTCTATTTGATTGCTTTATTTTTTATTCCACTTTGTTTGTGAAGCGCATGGAATGCAGTCAGTAGTCTCCACTTCTTACCTGACTTAACGTGAAAGGCTCAGTGTTCTTATTTCACCGGGGCTTGATGAGAAAGTTAGAATTAAAGATACATCCCACCTCCCCTCACCCTTCCCCACCCAAACATTAAGAGGACCCCCACCAACCCTCAATCCTCATTCAAATGAAACCAGTATTGTGTTTGTCCATTCTGGGCTACTGTAAAAAAAACATGCAACATGGCTGCCTCCATAGAGAGGGCGACATGAAAAGATCTCCTGAAAAACAACGATCGGTACAATAAGGTGATAATAAAACGAATATAATGAATTCTATTTCATCCGTGTCAATAGAAGCAGAGAACATGGAACTGTACACTTACACACTGCACCTTTAAGTGTTTCACATTGAGTGACCAATGGTCAATAGCTGTAGAAAAACACAGTATTACCGTAACCATGTCGTAACAAATATTACAGTATGGACTCGTCCATCACCTTCAAACTGCCGCAGTTTAATCGCAAAGCAGCATTTTCAGCGTGATCAGACGAATCCTCGTGTTTCTCCAGATCACCAGTTCTCAGCAAAGGCCACAAAGAGCGCGCGCTCTTTAGCTCAGCTTCCTCTCTGGAGTGTGATGGAAGTTCAACATGGCTGCCAAAGTCCACAGGACATTATTACTCTTTGGTTAAATGGAGCTGAAAGGGGCCTGGACCCGGCGCTGTGCACCGCTGTGTGTGTTTGTGTGCATGTAAGTGAGCCAGTGTCAGCTCCCGTGGCCGCGTTCCAAACCTTTTGAGCTCAGTTTGGCCTCGCATCATCTCACCCGCTCTCGCAACGGACGGAGCTTCAAAGTCAACGGCAGGCCACGACCTTACGTCTCAGACACTTAGTCACCCTCGGTGTTTCACAACTCTGTGAGGACACGTGCCAAACAACAACAACAACAACAACAACAACAACAACAACAACAACAGCAACGGGTTGCGTCATCATCATATGGTCTTACACCTCGATGGCATCAGCGTTTTCCACCTGTGTTTGTCCATGGAGGGTTTTACTGTGTTTGGATGGAGCCGAAGCCAAAGTCTGTCAAACCTCCAAGATTCTGAGCTTTGGATTCAGTTACACGGGCTGAGCTACAGAATTTATACAATCTATAGAACCTACAGATTATTTTATACTGCAACTTGCCTGTAATTGGAAACATAAAAAAAATAATTGGTTTGGACTTTGGATGGATTCGAGAATGTCACGTTTTCACAATCTTTTTTTCAAACTAGTTTTCAAAACTAATTTTGCTGAACTGTGCAGTCGAGCTAATTCCTCAACATCGACACGGGTCACTGCAATGAGAGTGGTAGTGTTTAGACTGAATGTACCTTTGAAGCCAACATGCCTTTTACAGACTTTATAAAGGCTTACAATTCTGCAATGTAGCTACATGAATATTTACATTTCGACCTTGTACGTCAGACCAGGGGTTCCCACAGTTCCCCCGAGATGGTTCTCAGAATCCGCTAGAACTAGACCCTTTTTTTTTGGGGGGGGGGGGGGGGGGGGGGGTTTTTGGGGGGGGGGGGCAGGGCTTATTAGGGCGTCCATATACTGATATAGGCAAACATAGTGTTTCTCTAACAGTTAGAAACAGTAAATCCCAAAATGTAAATTTGCACCACAACAATATTCACATGTTTGCTCATTTCCCTTTGATACTTTCACATGGAGATGAAAGTGTCAGTGAGATGTTCCCTCAGTTAAGTCACATGGATGTGGGGTCACATGGGGTCATTGTTATGGCAAAACTCCGCCTCTTATTAAGATCCAGACCTGTGTCCACCAACTGTCCTCAGCTATCACAGCTCTCACCACGCCACTAACTCAGACCCTAAAATCCAAAATGGCCGCCGGGCTTGGACAGAGAATTGCAGTCAGGGGCCTACACTCGACGCGTAGCCCGATTTGACTCCCGCACTCGTTCACTCTGCTCTGGAACTTTCCGGAGTTCTTCCCGTCTGAACTTTAAAGTGCTGCCGCCTCTTACCTCTTTAACGCCGCCGCCACTTTTCAACAGGACTCCGACCAACACCGGCACTTCCTGCCAAAGCTGTAAAGTCACATTCATCACCTCGACTCCGCCCCCTCGTTAAATCGTTTCACACTAAATTGCTTTGACACGCAAAGTGAACGAGTGGACGACCGTTAATTCGCACACTTTTTTTGGGATCTTTCGCGATTCCCCCTCGCTCCTCCACCCTCCACATGTTTCACCCTTGTCCTCTCTTTTCTCTTCCCTTCATCTTTCACTCCTCCTTTCATTGATTGAAAAAAATGAGCAATCTGACTTTCTCTTCTCCCGTTAATCTTACATTCCGCTCGTCCCGCCGCCTGTCTGTCAATCACTCGTCTGCCTCCACTTTCTCTCGCTTCCCCCTCCATCCCTCCACGTTCCTTCTCCCACTCTTCCCTCACTCCTCCCTCTTTCCTCTCCTCTCCGTCCCTCCATCCATTAGACAAGGTGACCCCTGCAGTAAAAGGCTCCAGCCCTCCATTACACAGCAGATTAATAAAAAAAAAACCCTCATGACATTCCCTCCCTAGTGGACACAGCATTGACTTCTTCCCACGTCTGCCCCCTTCCTCTCTCTCTCTCTCTCTCTCTCACCTCCTCATTCACTCCCCATCAGTGTCCCTCGCCCTTTCAGTCTCACTCGCCCTCTCAGGGTCTCTCTCTCGCGCTCAGTTGTTCCCTTTCATGCTGCCTAGTGGCTACCACAGCACTGCTGGCCATTTATTGCACTCCTTTCACACACACACACACACACACACACACACTTACAGACACGTTCGACCTGGCTCTCAGATTGACTGTTTTGCTGAAACTGCCAAGAACCTGGCAAAAGCGATTACCGTGGCCCCGCGCTAACCTAAGGAGACAGGTATATGCCATACATCTGTGTGTAGGTGTTTGTGTGTGTGTGTGTGTGTGTGTGTGTGTGTGTGTGTGTGTGTGTGTGTGTGTGTGTGTGTGTGTGTGTGTGTGTGAGAGAGTTCAGGTTGTGTTTAAGTGTGACATTCAGTTTACCTCGGGGGAGGCAAAGCCCAGGTACTCCCAGTCCCATGATCCTCCATGATAGCTGAGAGAAACAAACACAAATGTTTATTTTCATGCATGTTATTCTCTCCTGAATGTCTTCACAAGCAAAAAATGATATTCCTTATTTTTTTTTTTTTTTTTGTGTGTGTGTGCTTGTACCGATGTCACATTCTGTTTTTGTTTTTTTTGTTCCTTTTTTTCCCTCCTCATCTCATTTTCTATAATCTAATCTGGTGGTGTCTTGTCTTGTTGTGTCCTGGCCTTGTCAGAAAAGTCATCTCACTAACCACGTGCACTTGCGTGTCTGGCATTTTAAAACTTGTGTCAGAGAGATTCTCGTGCACAGTGTGAGGGAGGCGCCCGGGAATCTACGAAATGTAAAACCAACACTACAGAAATAATAACCATTGCACCCTCATTGTGGAATAAACACCACTGGTGTCATCATATGAAAGTTATTTGCAGGCACGTTGACATAAAGTGCATGTTACTTTTACATGAACTCTTGGAATTAAAAAGATATATAGAGTAGCTGGAGAAAAAATCAACTTAGCCCCAACACACAAATACTGAAGTTTATTCTTTTCTTGTTTGTTTTTTCAAATCTTCTAAAGAGCAGTGAGGGAAATTCTCCGTCTTCAGAAAACCGACCCTTTGCACCACCACCCACAGCGTGAGTTGGCGGGAACTGCGCCGCGTGGAAGTTTAATGATTTCTCACCATTGAAATTATAACAGCTAGATCTGCCCCGGTGTCATCGCGCCCGTTGTGTAACACGAAGCGTTTCTGAATCGACTCAGGCTTCTTCTTTTTTTTTTTCTCTGTTGTTTCTGAGTCACTTTGTGAAACTAGACTTTAGTCATGTGGCAGAGCTGCAGCTCTCATCCCTTCGCTTGTTTTGAATTTGCGAAGCACAATATGTGTTTTCATTCGCATCCACCCATTCAAACATTAATGACAACAACGATACAAGTAAGTCAGCAACATATAGAACTAACATATACAGGTGATTCCGCTGGAAGTGACAGATGTGTTTTGGATATTCAGATTTCACATCGTCAGAGCAAAGTATCATCTCTTTCTTTTCTCTACCAGCTGCAGACTTTTACAGTAAGTTAGACTCAATTGATTCAAAATGCTGACAGTGCAGATTGATCTCAGTTCAACTTAATATAATCCAACAGCAAATGGATTTCGAGAATAGGCTGTGTGTGTGTGTGTGTGTGTGTGTGTGTGTGTGTGTGTGTGTGTGTGTGTGTGTGTGTGTGTGTCTGTGTGTGTGTGTGAGAGAGAGAGAGAGCTCTGCTATACATTGTGCTGACGGCTGCTGCTGTCATCCCCCTAAACCCCACCTGTCAGTCAAAGCGCACATGATAAAGGCGAAGCCCAGAGTGGGAATGGATAGAAAGCTCGGTGCCAAAATTCCTGTCATAAATATGCTTTGTGTTGTTTTTTTCCTTTATTTTATTTTTTTTTTTTTGTGTGTGTGCTTGTACCGATGTCACATTCTGTTTTTGGTTTTTTTTGTTCCTTTTTTTCCCTCCTCATTTCATTTTCTATAATCTAATCTGGTGGTGTCTTGTCTTGTTGTGTCCTGGCCTTGTCAGAAAAGTCATCTCACTAACCACATGCACTTGCGTGTCTGGCATTTTAAAACTTGTGTCAGAGAGATTCACGTGCACAGTGTGAGGGAGGCGCCCGGGAATCTACGAAATGTAAAACCAACACTACAGAAATAATAACCATTGCACCCTCATTGTGGAATAAACACCACTGGTGTCATCATATGAAAGTTATTTGCAGGCACGTTGACATAAAGTGCATGTTACTTTTACATGAACTCTTGGAATTAAAAAGATATATAGAGTAGCTGGAGAAAAAATCAACTTAGCCCCAACACACAAATACTGAAGTTTATTCTTTTCTTGTTTGTTTTTTCAAATCTTCTAAAGAGCAGTGAGGGAAATTCTCCGTCTTCAGAAAACCGACCCTTTGCACCACCACCCACAGCGTGAGTTGGCGGGAACTGCGCCGCGTGGAAGTTTAATGATTTCTCACCATTGAAATTATAACAGCTAGATCTGCCCCGGTGTCATCGCGCCCGTTGTGTAACACGAAGCATTTCTGAATCGACTCAGGCTTTTTTTTTTTTTTTCTCTGTTGTTTCTGAGTCACTTTGTGAAACTAGACTTTAGTCATGTGGCAGAGCTGCAGCTCTCATCCCTTCGCTTGTTTTGAATTTGCGAAGCACAATATGTGTTTTCATTCGCATCCACCCATTCAAACATTAATGACAACAACGATACAAGTAAGTCAGCAACATATAGAACTAACATATACAGGTGATTCCGCTGGAAGTGACAGATGTGTTTTGGATATTCAGATTTCACATCGTCAGAGCAAAGTATCATCTCTTTCTTTTCTCTACCAGCTGCAGACTTTTACAGTAAGTTAGACTCAATTGATTCAAAATGCTGACAGTGCAGATTGATCTCAGTTCAACTTAATATAATCCAACAGCAAATGGATTTCGAGAATAGGCCAGATATATACAAAGATGCATAGACATTTAAATAATGTCAAAGAAAACAACACAAAAAAAAAACGCATCTAAAAAGTGCTATTTGTACTAAAAGTGACATTGGTGAGAATATTGACAGAAAAAAAAAAAAAAACTCTTATTACATTTGGAGCATGGCTCGGTGTTTACCGCCAGTATGAATACAGCCGCACATTGATGCACACTGGACGTGGCGCCATGGTAACCATAAGCCTTGTGTTGACACCGGTGCAGAGGTGAAGT
Organism: Chascanopsetta lugubris; assembly: GCA_016785325.1. NCBI lineage: Eukaryota > Metazoa > Chordata > Actinopteri > Pleuronectiformes > Bothidae > Chascanopsetta > Chascanopsetta lugubris. Next base: position 11,188 of record JAFBJT010110292.1, read on the forward strand.
GTGCGGCGTAGCCTCCTGTCGTTAGCCGCTGAGTGGCTCCGCGCCGCAGCAGAGAGAGAGAGAGAGAGAGAGAGAGAGAGAGAGAGAGGTGACCACACAGACGGAGCCCGGTGGAGGTGGTGGAGCTTCTGTGGCTGGATGACACATCAGATGAGATCCAGCTGTTTCATGTTCCCTCGCATTACACCTCAGTGCCCACACACACACACACTCTCTCTCTCTCTCTCTCTCTCTCTCTCTGCCGCAGCCATCTCCTCCTCCTCCTCCTCCTCCTCCTCCTCTACCTTGTTTTCCATCTGCCCGCCCCCTCGCTCTCCCTCTCACCCACTTTTCAATTTTTCCTCTCACTCTGATCAAATTGAATTCATCTCTCCCACCGGGCCCACCCATGTCCCACCGTCACCGACGCACTCGCTCACCAGCCTCCAGGTGACGTGCGCTCAGAGAAGGCGAGGTGTCGAACCTTCAGCCGACACAGACGTTGGCGCCGTGACCGCGGGAACAAAAAGCAGGATCCGCCCCTCAGCTTTTCTTTGACTTCTTTACCTCTCTCCCTCCTTTCACCCTCTCATCCTCTCCTCTCGTCGCTCGCTCCTCTCGCCTCGTAAAACGCCTCCATGCTTCATGCTCCCGTACCCACAATGCAGTGCAGGACGGCCGTTTGTTTGAATTATGACAACTGCGCCTTAGAGGGAGGTGAGAACATTGTGTCTGGCTGCGCGCGCACACATACACACGCACACACACACACACACACACACACACACACACACACACAGATGCAGTCACGCACAAGTTTCTGACCTGCATTGTTGTGTGTCTTTGTCACTCCTGATACTCGCCCAGGTGTGTTTTGGTTTTTCAGCAGCGGACAGTATAGTAGCATACACAATATTGTTGCGTGTGTGTGTGCGTGAAACAGTAATAATTAGCATCATTTCGGATGTTATATTTTAAAGGTGCAGCGTGTACAATTTGGTGACATCTAGTGGTGAAGTTGCATGTTGTAGCTTCCTCACCCTCACTCCTCTGAACGTGCAGGAGAACCTGTGGTCGACCTCAGTTGTCATTAAGATTCAAAAGAGGTTTAGTACGTCCACTCATGGCGGCCCCCGTAGAGAGGACCCACCTCCGATGTAAATATACACTAATGGGCTTGTTAAAGGGTAATGGTGACAAAAATACATTTTGGTGATTAGGAAAATGTCAGTATGTAATCTTTTCATCCACCAGTAGAAGTGACAAAAATGACCCGAATCTTACACACTGCACCTTTACATTTTTAAACATTGGAGACGCAAATTTTACTTTAAATATCTGAGCAGGTTGAGGATGAGGGAAGCTTTAAAAAAAAAAAACCCACTTTCCTCAGAATCTGATTCCCATCCCCCCCCCCACCCCCCCCCCCCCAAC
>JAFBJT010110292.1:20214-31737 GCA_016785325.1 Chascanopsetta lugubris
GGATTGTGTGTGTGTGTGTGTGTGTGTGTGTGTGTGTGTGTGTGTGTGTGCACAAGTTTGTGTGTCTGATCTGTCCACATTCTTAGAGTGGCTCATTTGTCACTATGCTCCAGAGGTGTGACTGGCAACTGTGCAGAGCCGTGTTGTTCTGGGAAAGATGTCTCCACACACGCATGCATATGTGTGTGTGTGTGTGTGTGTGTGTGTGTGTGTGTGTGTGTGTGTGTGTGTGTGTGTGTGTGCGTGTGCGCGTGCGTGTGTGTGTGTGTATTTGATCTTGCACAGAGGCAGATGCTCTGCTTCCTTGTGCTTTGTGCATCTCCGCCTCGAGACGACTCTGAGCTGTCGGACTGTGTCTCCGCCAAGATTCTTTGCCATGAAACATCTGAAGGTTAATGTGTCCGAGCGGAAGGTGAAGACGCCTCCCCGCGTTTGGCCCGAGCATCGACTGCTGGGGGTCACGCCGTGTGTCAGAGGGCTGACAGGTGGACGGGTTTGTCATCGCGTGGCCGGACCTGATTGTCTGAGGGTGAGGTGAAGTGTGGAGAGACAGCGAGGGGACGGAGAGGGGACGGAGAGGGGACGGAGAGGGGACGGAGAGGGGACGGAGAGGGGACGGAGAGGTGGCATCACTGTCCCAAACACCACGGTGTCACTGTTGTCGCTCCCTCGGGATGAGATGCTCAGCTTCGTTCACTGAGACTGGTGGAGCTCTTCGATTGCTTCAGTCCACATCACACGTCGTCGTAAACTACAGTACAAGTGGCAGCACAGTGAGATGGATGGACTTAGTTGAACTTTATTGATACGGCACCTAAACAAACCCCAGTGCAAGTCGAAGGGTTTTACAGCTGTTTGACCAAACACCGGATGTCCGTGATTCATCGAAAACCAGATTTGATTCGAGGTTCCTTCAAAAAACGGTCAACAATTCAGTCAAGACAGCGAAACAGAACGTATGGAAATAGATCTTATGCCAATTATGATCCAAACGAAACATGTTGTGGCGCAGAATATGTAAATGAGGTCCGGAATTGCGTGAAAATCCACCTCCCGCTCGCTCAAGCCACACATATCCACCCATAGAGGACGTGTCCCGATGAGCCCCCTGCTGTGATGGCGCTCATTGTTGGAGCGTCCTGCTGTGTTCACACGAGTGATTGGAGAGGACAGTGGACAACGCGTACGTGGCAGCTCACACCACGGAGCAGAACCTGCGCAAAGTCTCACTGCTAACCTCAACCGTTGGGCATCAACAGGAAATGGATGTTTTCCTGCTGCAGAATTTCCTATTTTCTGCTTGAAACGCGGAAAAAGTGATTTCACCATCCATCACTCTCCACCTGTCATGTTTCCCTCTCAAGGTTTTATTTCCTCATCGCAAAGTTGTTGGTTTTTTTTTTATTTTATTTTTTATTTTTTTCCTTGTTTTTTTTTTCTTTTTCATTTGATTCGCCAACTTCAATTTTTGCTCAACGTGCAATGAAAGTGATCGCGGGGCAGATCGAGGGGGAGGTTGCGGGGGGGAGGGGGGGGGCTGGATCAGCAGTCTGAGATACAACATATTAGCAATTCATAAGACTCTGACAGCTGAGTGCTCGGCAAGATTTACTATTCACTGTAAATGCGCAGCCAATCCCATTCAGCAGACGGCATGACAGCACACAGTATATTCAGCCAATGTGACGTTTTAATAAAGGCAGGTGTATGTGTGTGTGTGGGGGGGGGGGTGGGGTGGGGGGGGGTGTGGGTGTGGGGGTGTGGGTGTGTGCGCTCACATGCGTGTGCAAGGGCCATGAATGACAGTAAGCAATTCTGCCGCTGGACTGATCTTCATTTCTGCCGCCTTTGAGGGGGGGGGTGGGGGGGGGGGGCGGGGGGGTGTGTGCGCTCACATGCGTGTGCAAGGGCCATGAATGACAGTAAGCAATTCTGCCGCTGGACTGATCTTCATTTCTGCCGCCTTTGAAACACACACACACACACACACACACACACACACACACACACACACGGCACACACTAACAGACGCAGACCCATCTGCCCAGATCTCGGGGTTCATTTCGTGACTGTGGTGCAAAATGGGTTGACAGAGGTAGCGGTGATTGGAGGTCATGTGACTGCATCATCAGGTAGGCTTGTGTGTGTGTGTGTGTGTGTGTGTGTGTGCGCACCTGTGCCACATGGATGTGTGTGTGTGTGTGTGAGTGCAGTCCTGTCACTCTGAGGGCTGGTTCGTGTTTTATAGGGAGAAGGTTTTTCAAACATGTCAGCCTGCAGTTTTTCAAAGGTCGATTCCAGGGACCAGGTTTCAGAATTTATCCGTCAATCAATCAATTCTAGTATTTAGAGCTTGGTTCCATTCTGGTGATTTGCTGCTTTTCTCTCGTTCATTTCATTGTAAACATGTTGGGACGTTAACCAACATGAGATATTTCGAGATGTCACCTCGAGCTGGAGGGGCTATTTGATTCGTTTTCATGCCTTTTATAAACAAGATCTAAATCAGTGTAAATGATGAGTGATCAGATGTGATGGTAAGTTAAGGATTGAGAATGTAGATGTATGAGATGTCACTTATGTCAGTGTGTGGATTTTCTGTTGATGTGTGTTCGCCTGTTTGTGTATTTGAGCGTTTCTGTTAAGTAGGTGATCATTTATGACACTTAAGTGCCATTTTATACATATATATTTATATACATATATATATATATACACACATATATGTATATATATCTGTACATGCCTGTGTATTGGTCCGTGAGTCATGTTTTCTGAACCTGGGTTCAAACCCGTGACTGAGACCAGACTGAGCCTGGTAAACGATGTGGTGCGCCTCTGTGTTTGTGTATATGTGCGCGTCTCCGGATTGTGCGAGTCGCGCTAATTGAAAGCCACTAACGAATCTCCACATTAATTAATCGAGTCATTTTTAATTAGCCGCTGTTTCTTGGTGGTCCAGGTTTTTATCAGAGCCGCTGTTCCGCGGAGGCGGCGGCGTCCACCAGTCAAAGCTGGATGTTGGGGCGTCGGGCTCATTTTGAAAACGCTAAATGAATTTTGAGTTTGTTTGTTTTCATTCCCCCCCCCCCAAAAAAAAAGATTATTAAATTATACAACATCTTATAATTATGAGGCTTTAAAAAAAGACTATTTATAAATAATTTAACAAACGACAAACTGAAACACTTAGTGTCACTGCAGCGAAGAAGCACCAGATGATAGAATTACTAACAAGAAGAACTAAATTGGTGAATTATTGCACAAAGAAGACAAAGATCACAGATTTCAAAACTGTTTATTCAGGGTTTTAATATTTATTGATCTTCAGTGAGAAAATGATCAAATCTGAATCTGCAAAATAACATTTAACAGCAAATGTACGTTTTATATTTCGTGAAGCTCTGTCACTTTATTTATGATTTAAAGGTATTCCACGTACTTATCATAAGGGTTATATGGATTGTTCATAGCGGATACATGGTACACATTTCCATTTGGTGAAAAATCATTCACCATTGTGGAACAAATTAAAGATCTTATCTTCATGTCATTTTCAGCAGTCCTGCCTTTATCTCCAAACTGTAAACCTCGGACAAACAGACGTGAGATGTAAACAGGAAGTAGAAATAATAATTCTATGACAATGTCGCAGAATACCGGTTCGGTATAACTGTCACCTCCTTTCATATTTAGCCTTTGTTAAAAATGCCAAAAATAATAATAATAGTAATTGTACATTTTATTTGTTAAGTGCTTTTCCTGGGACTCAAAGACGCCTACATCATAAAACAGCGACATGATATAAATATAAAAAACACAAATCATTAGTCGCACGTTAAAAGCAGATCTAAAACGCCGGCATTATAACATCTCATCACATTTTAAAAGACATAAATCCCTGCGTGATATGTATCTATAGAATCCCAAAATAAAAAAAAATTGATATATTGAACCTTTTCAAGGCTCTTCCAGGCGTCACCGAGCCATTTTTTAGAATACAATATTTACCGCTAACATCTGAATGAATCTCCTCAAGGTTTTTTTTGTTATTGATGCTCAAGATATCTCATCTCATCATTCTTAAAAAAGAAAGAAAACAAGTCCCGCGAACATCCGCGTAAAGTGATTTGAAGCGCTGTCAATGTCCCTGTCTGACTCTGACAGACGTGTTTCGCCTCCTGAAGAGGTTCAGGAAGAAAAGATGGAAATGACTAAAGACACTTTAACATTCAAGCATTTCCTTTGAAATGTTCTCCCTTAACGCGCACGTCCTCATATAGTCTCTTTCTCCCCGCTCCCTCTTTCATGGGTGCCAGGATGAAAGTGGAGGATCAGTGTTGTAAAAGCAAGGCAGTGCAGTGCTATGATTTATTTAGACCCAAACGGACTGCAGTTACTATCCCATCCCCTTATTTTTATTTTTATTTTTTATTTTTTTAAAGAAGACACAGGAGAGCTGAAGGGGAGGGGGGGGTTCACAAAATGGAAAAGGGCAGAAAGAGGGATTGGAGAGGAAGAAGAAGAAGAAGTGTGGTCTCGGTGTTGTAAAACAGCCTGTTTCCTGGACATCATTTATTTATCTGCTGTTGGACCTGAGGAGGGCTGGAGGGAGGAGGAGGGAGGGAGGGAGGGAGGGAGGGAAGAGAGAGGGAGGGAGGGAGGAAAGGAAAGGAAAGCGAATGCAAAGATAAAGCAGATCAAAGACAAAGGGAATGAAGAGAAAGAGGATGGAGGAGGGGAGGACGGACGAAGAGATGAATAAACAACAAACAGACACGAGGAGAAGTTAGAATGTGTAGAAAATCAGAGCGCAGTCGGTGCAGAGGTGTGGGAGTCGTCAGAACATGAAAAGCAGCAGAGAGAGGGAGAGGCAGAGGAACACTGATGTGATGTCAGCGGGTGGAGGGAGAGCAGAAGAAAGAAGTGATAGAAAATAGATTGAAAGGATCAGAGGGAGTGGAGCAGGAAGGAGGAGGCATTAATTATTGATGGAACAAATGTCTGACTGACTGACTCAATTTGGCCATTTGTTGTTTCCAGACCACCGAGGCCGTTAGATTAGACAGACACAGTGTTGTTCAACAGGAGGGCGGGGGGCCGGACTGGGGACGGGCCGCGATGACTTGCGGGGTCCATGGGTTCGGGTGACATTGTCTAAAAACGCACAATTCTAAATCAGACTAATATTTAGCTGTTGTTGTTGTTTTTTTTATTCCGTTATATAGACTCTCCTTTCTGATTTTTTTGAATTGGAGGAAGCGGTGTAGCTTTGTATGCAGACGTGTGTGTGTGTGTGTGTGTGTCATGGAGTTGTTCATATCGTTAAATGAGTCGCTGATAGCTCATTGAAAGTGATTTCTTCATTATTGCCATATTTTTCTTTATTGCCCGTTTAAAAAAAAAAAAAAAAAGAAAGGAAAAATATATACATATGTATCACATATATAAAGTTCAAATTACAAATCTCCCAAATGGTTATATATTAGAACTGGGGTTGGATGCCCGAGCCAAGACACGTCCCTATAGACGTGCGGATGTAGCTTTTTAAAATGGACGTGAAGAGTCCTGATCCTGAGAGAGCTCATTAACTTAAAGCATGTTCCCATGACCAACACGTCCATGTAAACCTAACCCACCTCGAACCCCATGAATTTCAAACCGCCGACGTCCTCAGTGCATAAATGTGCTGAAGAGAACGGGACAAACTCTTTTCATATCTGAAAAGCGTGATGGTTAATATTTGAACGCTCACGTCTCACTCTCAAAGTCACTCCCCGTCTCTTCGAATCCGTGCACTTCCTGTTATAAATCGCAGTCGTACTTTGGCTCGAGGTCCAACTTGACCTCCAGCTGAAGGTCATCTTCCCTCCCTCTTTAATATCCGTCCAGTCGTTTCGGCTCGGGCCCTGGAACGAAGATAAACTCCAGTTCTGCCATTTTGAAAAATTAAAAGAGGAAATTAGCATGCTGGGGTGATTTGAGTCGCCACCGCCTGCAGATTAGAGGAGGGGATCGTGTGGTTGGGATATTGCCAATCAATTTGCGGAATGAACTTTTTGGTTTCTCTGCTCGTGCCCTTAAAGTGCACCACCTTCCCAAAGACAGATGTAGCCAAAATAATGATTGTAAGTTTTTTTCTCATTAAGACAGTGACCCTGCCTGCTCTCTGTCTGCAGGTTGAATGGAACCGTGTTAAACAGAGTTACATGGTCAAACGAGTCATTATACAAAGAAACTCAGAGCAGAGAGTACAATGGAACTGAAGGGAACAATTATCCATTCAATGAATTAGGCAGAAAGCAGGCAACGGAATAAATGCTCTGTATTTATAGAGCTGCTCTGCTTTTAATTGTAATTCACTCATCAATTCGCACATTTATACTGTGCATCTTCAGTTTGTCATTTTTACCTGCAATTGTTGGAGACTTGTAGAATGGTGATGGAGGAGGATGGGAATTGAACCACTGACCCTTTAAGTTATAGGACCACTGTAATCCCTATAAGCCAGAGGCGCCTCAGGGATGAGAACACGTCACCGAATGTGTGAAGTCACTTGTGGTTTCTCTTTGAATGCCAAAGATGAAAAGCTTATGGGCTTCCGTAGTTCAGGAGGTGGAGCATCTGGCGCCACAGACAGAAAACAGTTCTCCGAGCTCCTCTAGTCGAGCGATACTCAACCGATGGGGTCCGCGACCCAAAGGTAGGTCGCGGACCCACTTTTGGAGCGGGTCGCGGGCCTTTGACGGAAAAAGTGACAAAGAGAAACCCTGTGCTTTTACTTTGAAGAGGATTTTGAATGCCATCTTTGAAGTTGAACATGCCCCTCCATCTGGGTGGCGGCCGGTCATGACGGGATGACGATGGCTCCCAAAGCCAGACTTTGCCAGATGAGCCCCGCTCTGGTCCGAATGCACAGGTTCCCGCGAATGCCCCCTCGGGGCTGCTCCATCGGTGTTGATGGACTGACAGAGGGAGCGGTACAGCAGTCGTGCCGCAGCACTGCGCGTGAATGGGTGAGCACGACTGGCGGCGCGGTCGTTCCGAAGAGCAGGAGAGGGGGCATCTACGAGTCAGTTGAAACTCGGGGTTAGTGTCGGGGTCGGGTTTTAGCTTCGGCGAGCGAAAGGGGGAAAGAGAGCGAGCATGTTTGAAACACAAGCGAAAGAGGGATTAAAGCCGACAGCTCCTCTCGCGCAGCAAACAGTTGCTCTTCAAAAACCGGCACCGACTCCAGCTGCTTGATCCGCTGTTATTCTTTCCCCCGACGAGTCGATGCATCGACGTTCCTCCGCCCGTAGCCTTTTGATTCTACTCCAGGACTTATAGAGACATCGATCGCACGGGGTAGAAACAGCTGTTCTTTTCAGAGGCGGCCGCGTTGATTTGGCGATTGGACAGTGAAGTCCAACTCAAAAGATCAAAAAGACTCCAGAGAGCCCGGTCCCCCGTCGGACCGACCGACCGACCGACCGACCCAGATTACATTCATCAATCTCTCACTGGGAAATCGGGAAGAGATTGGGCACTACGGTGGCCCTGAGCGTGTTTGTCATTAAACACCTATCAGAATCCATTAGAGCCCCACGCCGACTCCAAACAAGCGATTCCTCTAATGGCCATCGGGACCGATGCATGTCAGTGAACTTGGAAACGTTGACATTCAACAAAGAGATTCATCTTAATTACGCGACAGGTCTTTTCATCTCCGCCGAAGCCTTGAAGGCGCGGCCGCGGCTCACGGACCCATCTCTGTGTTTTGAAGGCGAGGCGGCGTCTCCCTCCCAAAGGTCAGAGCCTGCCCCGAGCCGCATGTCCTGGACAGATTGCAGCTAATAAACAGATTTGTTCTCGAATTCCTCCGGAGAAACGCTCTGATTAATAAAGACAACAAACGCTGTTCTTCCCCCCTAATATTTCCATTTCATGTGCGGCTGCTTCGAAGCCGCCCGCCACGGACACATGGAGGGAAGCCTGATTTTCCCGTCAGTTGCGTGATGGAGACGAGCACCTCGACTGTTTAACTCAACAACCCCTCCGCGGTTTCCGCCCCCCGCCCCCCGCCCCCTGCCCCAATACCATGATTGCACCTTTTTTTTTTTTCCCCCCCAAGAAAGCCTTTTGACGGTGAAAGCCGTGTGTGCTCAAAGACGCGAGGCCAATAAACACAGCAGAAGTGGAAATGTAATTATGTGATAAACACAGTCTTTTTATTTGGCCCGTTTTCCCGTCAGTTGCGTGATGGAGACGAGCACCTCGACTGTTTAACTCAACAACCCCTCCGCGGTTTCCGCCCCCCCCCCCCCCCCCCCCCCCCCCCCCCCCCCCCTTTGTACCCTTTTTTTTTTTTCCCCCCCTCCCCCCCCCCAAGAAAGCCTTTTGACGGTGAAAGCCGTGTGTGCTCAAAGACGCGAGGCCAATAAACACAGCAGAAGTGGAAATGTAATTATGTGATAAACACAGTCTTTTTATTTGGCCCGCGACCCGCTCCAATCCACTTTGTCGGTTCGATTCCCGAGAATTCCTCGTCTCTGCAATCACGTCAGCGCAGATGGTAGGCATTCCTCCTGTAGCGACTAATGACTGTGTGTGCCAGTGCGTGTGTGTCTTTACTCAGCGAGAGCTCATTTAACGCTGAGTGCCGGCGCTGAAAGCAGGCCAACCGCGCTGCACCGTGGCCTGAAGTCTCTCCCTGGCTCATTGTGTTGGTCGCTATCAGCCCGGACGCCCGGTCAAAGGGAGTGGAACCGCTTCCATCAGGCTCCACAATGAGAAGTTAGATCTGTTTTCCTCAGCATTTCTTTATTTACTGGTTGGACTTTGTAAACACATAGCCCGCGCCCCCCCCCCCCCGGCCATGAACGTAGTAGTAAGACTTTGGTGAGTACACACAACATATACTGAGTAGTAAACGACTGTAAGAAGGAAGGTGTAGACTGTAGATGGAGGTAGCGTCCGTGACGTCAGCCGTAAGCGTTTCGCCTGTCGGTATCTTTCCGATCCTGACCGCTCCCGCTTCCCGGTTCACCCGAAAACAGGTGGGCCCGTGGGGCTGTCGCAGCATCCGCAGAATGCGCCAGGTCGGCCCAGGTGTCACTCAAGAGGCCACGCCCCTTAATTCTGCACAGTTTTAAACCTCAGTAGCTTGAAAATAAGCCAGTTAGAGCACAGTTCACCTCCCATACAGTTGTTACAGGAGAACCTGTGACTGATCAAGGCTTTAAAATGGCCCTTTTAACGTGAGAGTCTATGGGGATCCACCTGCTTTTGGAGGCACCCTCGAGTGGCCACCCCGTGAACTGCAAGTTGTTCCCCTTCCGTATTGGCCTCATCTGTCAGCACCAGACGTCGCTACTTGGATTCAACCCATCGTAGGTCAGACTTAAGAATGGTTTCGAGTTGCGAAATTCAATTCAACAGGAAGTGGTTCAGGAAACAACAGAAGTTTGTGAAATGACAATCGAACGTACTCAGCCGTCCTTTTCGCTTTAATGAGTTCATCCACCGACCTCTTCCGCCTCCCTCTGAACACAGATTCTCTCTCTCGCTCTCTCTCTCTCTCTCTCTCTCTCTCTCTCTCTCTCCCTGATTTATCATCCTCTGCTCAGTTGCATGAATCTGCACTAAAGCCCAGTTTGTAGATTGATCGCCATCACAAGGGCAAACCAATCATTACTAATGCCCCGCTATGTCTCAATCAATAACATATAATCTATTTGGAAACACTTACCCAAGGAGCTAACACCTCATTTGGAATTCCACTGTGTTTTACCAAGTGTGTCTGTGTGTCTTTGAATGAGTTAATCCAGTTAGCGCGTGTGTCTGCCAGGCCACATCAGAATAAATGATGGGTCCCTCTGTGATGATGAATGGTAATTTAGATTTAACATAACTGGACTAACGAGCGTGCTAATGACTCCAAAGCTAGTCTGGACAGCTCTCACCCGACCGGCTCACGCCTTGCATCCCAATGAGCTGGGGAAAGGGCACCCATACACACACACACACACACACACACATTCAACACACAAGCAAACTCACATTCAACACACATGCAAACTCCTCACACACTTCCACACGGAGAGGAAAAACATGCCCAAGGGTTTTAATAATTGCATGCATACAAAATCAAAAATTCACAAATAGCTCTGGCGGGAGAGCACACACGTACACAGCTGGACAAACACAACACACTCAGGCTGTGTGTATACATGTGTGTGTGTGTGTGTGTGTGTGTGTGTGTGTGTGTAAGATCTCCATGTGTATCGCAGAGCAGCGATGTCAGCCTAATATGAGGCTGATTAATTAATAATCCTTCAGAGGCCAGTTTTTCAGCAGCTGAATGGGACGCAGTTTTTCCTTCACTGATCTTTCCACTTTTTTTCCCCTTTCGACGAAGATTGATGAAAATAGACGATAAGCACTTGATCATTTTCAGATATAAATAGAATTAATTGCTTTCATTTTTCAACAGGGTCGTTATCTCAGCCAGGAGATGTAAAAAAAAATTAAAGAAAAAAAAAAAAAAAGAGTCGAGACTTTTCAGCGAACCCCTAATCTTTGGATTCGTCAAGGTGACGATGTTCTGCATCTTCCGCTGGGCTGTTGCTTTACGAACTCTTCACCGTCTCCGAGTCTTGACACACTCTGCCTCCTTGGTATCGAGTCGGCCGGAGCCTGGTTTTACATTCTTGTCCGCCGACGTGCCGTAATGTAGGATGTGACTTTATGACGGGGCGTGAGCATTAGCCTCATGGATTCCTCAATCCACTTATTGCCTCCATGTGTATGCAGGCCCCATGCACTCGATACACTCAGGTCTCTGCACACGTCCTCCCACCCAGCTCCTTAAGAAGCCAATCGACTGTGAGAGCATGCAGCACAGCCTCATCCACAACCTTTACTTATACGGTAACGGATGATGGAGAATGTGTCGGGATACATCTTTTCACTCTGAGAGCAGAAGTCTGAATGTATGATATTATGATGTATGTGTTCTATTTGTATTTCATTCAACCGTGAGGTCGCGCATAGACAAATGACAGCATCCATAGTATTATTACGTCCGTCCATGTTAATTCATGTGATGAATTATATTTGCACTGCGTTCAGACAGAACGCGACAACAGATAGAACGACACTGCGTTTACTCAGGGATCAGCCAAGTTTAGACATGTGAAAACAGTGAATTAGGTCAATAAACACAATGAAACACAACGTAATACAATCAAACGTGGGCGATTTCTGGATTATTAAAGTGTGGAATCGGGCTCTAATCGTGTAGTCGTCAGTGGCGTGATGCGTGGAGGAGGTGGTGGAGCGTGGAACACAAAACGGATTCGGGGCGTGTCTTGCGATTGGTACGGTGGCCCCGAAGGTCACTTCAGAACAACATGTCATGTCGTGTCAGGTCGTGTCATCTGCTGCTTATCCAGTCATCCGGGTTGCGGGGTATTACTACCAGCACACATAGGGGGTATCAGTGTCGGGGCCAGTGACACTGCAGCAGGGTCCAAGTGGGA
>JAFBJT010110293.1:0-25334 GCA_016785325.1 Chascanopsetta lugubris
TATACCTGCATCTATGAGTTGGCTGGTTCTGCCTTTAATGAGGACTCTGCAGCGCTGCTGCTGCTGCTGCTGCTGCTGCTGCTGCTCCTTCATTTCGAGCCGCTGTCACAGCTGCTGTCAGCTCAGCTGCGAAATCCGTGTCCAAGCACACTTAGGTGCTAAGTGTTGCTGCTGGGCTGCAGCTCCGCCTCGTTTACTCTGTGGAGATGTCCTGTTTCTGAACAGTGGCAGAGGGAGTTCGAAGTCATCAGCAGCTGCATTTTTTGGGTGTTGGTCCTGTCCTTTAGATACCGACACCTGAGTGTAATCAGGGTTCGAACTGAACTTAAGAGTGAGGAGTAAACTTCCCCTGTAAAAGCTTGAATGTGACTCGGTAGACTGCGCAGGCCCGATGGTTCCCTCGTTAAAATTCACTAGATCCGGATTTTCACATTGCTCACGCTCATGAATATCAGCCTGATTTTATTCGTCTCGGTCCATGAATTATTCTCTGAGAAATGAATAGAACTTGTGAATAAGTCGCCACATCTCGTTAAACCACCACTCCATGAGCAGTCATTGAAACTGGTTTTGTGAAGCTGTTCGGTGGATGGATGGATGGATGGATGGATGGATGGATGGATGGATGGGTGGATGGATGGATGGATGGATGGATGGGTGGGTGGGTGGATGGATGGATGGATGGATGGGTGGGTGGGTGGATGGATGGATGGATGGATGGATGGGTGGGTGGATGGATGGATGGATGGATGGATGGGTGGATGGATGGATGGATAGATTGGTGGATAGATTGGTGGATATGTGGTTGGATGATGGATGTGTGGACAGATTAATTGATGGCTGGGTGGGTGGATGGATGAATGTGTGAATAGATGGATGGATAGACAGTGTTCCTACACAGGGAAATAGTGTGTGTATGTGTGTGTGTGTGTGTGTCTGAGCTGAGGCTTATGAAATCAGTGTGCCCGATGATCAGCTGGCAGTGTGTGTCCAGCATCATGGCAACCCGTCTGTGTGTGACTCTGTGTGTGTGTGTGTGTGTTTGTGTGACTCTGTGTGTGTGTGTGTGTGTGTGTGTGTGTGTACAACTTGAGCCAGTGAATGGACGTGTTCATAACGAGAGGATGAGCCCTCAGTCTCCATCACACTCACTGGCTAAATCACGCCGCGCCATACGTAGGTACAGCGGGTGGATGGAGGATGAAGTCATGGCTGGAAAACTGTGAAGCAGCTGTTTGGCGTGACGGAGGTTCAGCCGTCCTCGTGTCCACGTGTTTTTGTGTTGTTTTTTTTTTAAACTCGCCAGACGAGACGAGAAAATCCCCCCAACCGTCTACAACCTTGTCCGTGTTATGACATGGACGGGCGTCTCGGAGGTTAAGCACGAGTCAGCGCGGTGGAAACCAGCGTTACGTCATGTGGGGCCTGTTGGACGAATGGTGGTGTGTTTAGGAAAATAGATCATGAGAGGGATCATCGAAGCGATGCACCGCTAACGGCTTATACTTGACATAGCATGTAGATTAACACGCTACATGTTGAGCCATGTTTCCACCCCAGATTCCTTCCTACATAACATATTCCCATTTTAGCCTCCAATTACCAGACTTATGACTCCATCTCCAACTTTGCATTTCTGCCCCCAACTCTCACACTTCACATCCTTAATGAGCATTACACGCCACAATGTCTCCTTGTCTCGCACACAGACTCAATCTAAGATATTTCAATTCAAAACTGTTGTTCTATGACCTTTCACTTGGGCCTAGAATGGACTAATTACACTTTTTTGAGATTGAATGACTTTAAACCACATTAGATTCTTGCTTGAAAGGGGAGACGCCATTGGATGGCACCAAATCCTACATAGTTTACCTTTAAATAATGACTTGTCAACACAGGTAGAATACTCGTATATATGTGTCGGATACATTGAGTTTGATCAAAACTTTAAAAAACTAAACATATTAACAGCTAAACCTAGTTTGGACCACTGACCACAAACGAGTACGGTACCTTTAAATACACAGAAGGACATTAGATAGAAACTCTTTTTGCCGCCTCTTTGCCTCATGAGCACTTTTAGAAATCACAAGTCATCATTCTCTCTCTCTCTCTCTCTCTCTCTCTCTCTCTCTCTCTCTCTCGACCCAACCTCTTCCTCCTCCCTCTCTCCCTATGTCTTTCTTCCCCCACACCTTTATGTTATTTATTCTGTGTGTGGTAAACCATTTTGTAACAGTTCTTTAGAAAAGCTTTATATAAGTGAGGTTCATCAGGACGTCCATTCACAGAGTTGAGGATTCAAATAGTTTCCTCTCTTCAGCACAAATCTGGTGAGTGGTGCTCTCTGCACGGAGGAGCCTGTGAAGTCGTGATAACCACAGGTCTGTGTGTTTGCTCCGGCACTCGCTGCGCTCACTGGTTTCATCAGGCACTAAGGAGGCCAAGCTGTGTGTGTGTGTGTGTGTGTGTGTGTGTGTGTGTGTGTGTGTCGGGGAGGGGGTGGTGGTGTCTCTGCAGCTTGCCAGCCGATATGACAAGCTCTCCAACTATTTACGAGCTCAGCCGATTCCTGCCGCACTTCATTAGCTGTGAGCTATGCCATGAGGCGGTTGCTAAAATTAGTCTGATGTGCAGTTTGTAGCCCCCTTGAATACACATACACACACACACACACACACAACCCCCACCTATAAACACACACGCACAAAGCGGAAAACCTTACCCCTGCCAAGTCATGTTTTGCAACTGTGCCTCCATCAAAGGATTAAAGCGTTTACCAGGAAGACGAGCTCTGCGTCCATCGTCTCCACATATAACCACACGGACGAACACAAAACCCACAACATGAGGATGTGAGGCATAGTAAGGGGGAATGGAAAGATGAGGTCAACGGGGTATTCATGACTACTAGAGATATTAACCCTCTCTCCTCCCCCTCCTCCTCTCCAGGCATTGTGCGGCTGCACGGTGAGCATTCCCACCCTGGAGAACCGCATCATCTCCCTCCCCTGCCACGACATCATCAAGCCGGGGATGGTGAAGCGGGTGCGAGGCGAGGGCCTGCCCCTCCCCAAGAACCCGCTGCAGCGCGGTGACCTCATAGTGGAGTTCTCGGTGCGATTCCCCGACAGGATCCCCCCTCAGTCCAGAGAGATCATCAGACAACACCTGCCCCAGTCGTAGACACGCCCACCTCTGCCAACGCACACTCCAGACTCCGCCTGGACAAACTCTCCATCGTGTCCATCACGTCACCTTCATCCTCATCCAGGTCCTCGTGTGACGTGTGGAGACACACACACACACACACACACACACACACACACACACACACACAGCCTGAGGGTGGCACTGTGGTTTGTGGGGACTTCACGGTGGGACAATGAACCAAGTGTGTAGAATCAGGATGTATTTATTTGTTTTGTCTTTTGGCCCAGCCGCACACACACAGACACACACACGCATATACACACACACACATACGCGTAGTGTTGGAGCAGCCAATCGTGGCTTTTACAGAAACTTTTCGTAAGTGTTTTTTACAAATCAGTCAGTGGTTTTATAAAGTGTCCAACTCTCAGATCCTCGTCTCTTTATGAAAGGATGACAGTGTTCGATATTTTTTAAACTGAACTTTTTTTTTTTTCATTTTCCACTGGAGGTTCCAAATAGCATTATTTATTTTTACCTTGAGTGTACCAGCAGCAGATTAACCATAAATCCCCATTTTTACCCTCCCACTGCCGCCAACCCCCACCCCCCCGTGCTAGACGTCTGCTATATAGGCCGCATACTGTTAAGTACACCCCCACAATCAGTTGTGTTTGTTACTCTAAACAATAAAAGCATATCTCAGCTTTCTTCGTAAAATCTGGGAGCGACAATCACACACTGTAACAACAGCAGGATCCGCCTGGAAAACTCAGTCTGCACATTCTGTGGGTGCTTCCCCTTCCCGAGCCGCACAACCACCTGGCTCAATATCTGAGGAACATTCCGGTGCCTTAGCCATTTATCATACCACATATTTGCGCACACACACACACACACACACATGCACACAGGCCATGCCGTAAGGCGACAGTGTACAATATACAACCAGCCATTTCAAGTGCACAACAAGCCCGATGCTGTTTGCGAGGGGAGCTGTCCTTGAGAAAACATCAGAATCAGTCAGCGTGTGTCGCGTAAGTGTGGTCGGAGAGATCGGATTCAAGACTGATGGATTTAGCCAATACATCCCTGTAAAGTGCCGTTCAAGCACAGGCTGTGTTTCTCAGAGGAAGGTGAGTACGAGTACATCCTGGGCTTTTGTTACGCGAGGAAACTTCTGTATCTTCAGCTTTTCTCCTCTGCCATCTGAAGGCCGTGTCCTGGTGCTACTGTGAGCGCTGCCAAAAATAGACCAGCAGGGTGTCGACTTTTTGGTTTCCTGAAATCCTCCTTGTGTGATGTGGTGACTGCCTCTGTCCTCTGTAACACCTCTACATCCAGCATTGTTTTTCCTTTTCCGATAGAATAATCAATAGTTTTTGTAATATCGCAGCAGTGTTGTGTCTCGACTGCAGGGGGCACACGTCTGATTGCTCTCTCCGGGCTCTTCCTCCTGTTTATGAGATGTGTGTGTGTGTGTGTGTGTGTGTGTGTGTGTGTGTGTGTGTGTGTGTGTAGACAGATAAGCCCTGGTTGGTCATACTCTGTATATCACATGTGGGGAGATGTTTGAATGCAACATGTAGAAAATGCACTTTTTATGTCATGTGAGATGAAACTACGAGAGGAGGGAGAGACTTGAATGACTTGTGTCCGAGTGTGTGGGCGTCCTGTGTCTCTCGGAGGCCCAGAACGGGACGTACATGTGCTGCTGCTGCTGCTGCTGAGAGACTCACTGTCACTGCTTCTGTGCATTTGATGATATTTATGATCTTTTAGAAAACAGAAACAAATAAACCAATCGTGTGAAGTTCATAGTTTGTGTCGTTTGTCCTCCAAGAAGGTCCAGATCGATTTCAGACAACGAGAGGACTGTGTGACGCAGGCTGCACGCGTGAGTTACAGCAACACCACTGTGTGACTAATGCCTTATAGCTGCATCAGCTATTTCTGGCCATAAGCCGGAGTTCGCACAGAGTTTATATTTCCACTGAAACGCCCTTTTCAACTCGGAGAGATATAAAACTAACAAATAATAAAGCTGACCTGGTTACAGAATGCTAATTATCGCCTGGGAGCAGTTGTGTTTTTGAGTCACTAAACTGCTATCTCGTGGTTAATCTTTAGAACTGCACATGCAGAGCCACCAGAGGGGGTTGATACCCACTTTTGTGTCTATAAAATCTGCCTGCAGTAATCAAAATGAACCACAGGAGGGCGACATAGGACCGCGTCAGATTATAATCGGTGTAATATAAAATTAAATACCGAATAATAATAATAATAATAATAAATATAATGATGACTTAAATAATAAGCAATGATACTGTTTTATGAGTGCATGTATAAACAAAATCTAAATGAATGCTTGATTTTCAATTTCCACCTATTGTGTTCAACTTACACACTGCACCTTTAACAAGCCGCTCACATCATCCAGAGGAATTCTGCCCTGTTCAGTGAAGCCCCTCAATCAGAACAGAGGAGACGGCTTTGGAGTGTCAACACAAATGTCCTTTATTTAGGAGGAGTTTCAGGGTTTTCTTTCAAACGCAAGAGCTGCAAACAAACCTTCAGAAAGCTGTTTCACAAAGTTTACAGTTAGAGGACATTTTCTGTCATCTGTGCAAAATGCAGGAAATGGTTAACAGTAACTAAAGCACTTCCATTAATGTCATGTCAAGGTTTGAGGCAGAGTAAAATTCCCCCAAAAAATCACTGTCGTTAGTCACCAACATTTAAAATAAGTCGGATTAATGTCTGGATGAGTTCACTGAACCACGACACGGCAATGAATGTCATTGTTGGGGAGATTCAAGCAGACAACAAGGAAATAACAAGAAAAAAGACTCCTACATTACAACAAAGACTCAAACATTCTCAATAGATGACTAATGAATATATGAGTCGAAATTATGTTTGAATTCTCAACTTAGAACTCTGGTGTAACTCAAGCCCAAGTCCTGGAGCCTGGAGCTGCATCACTTCTGACATGCAGATACAGGCCTTTTCACATGCTGGGTTCTCTGTGTGCACTCGACCTGCGCTGCAGCTCCGGAGTTAATCATTTCAGATGGGAGTGATAATCAGTAACAGTATTGGGACCTAGTCACGGTGACTGGACGACCACTGGCTCTATTTCCATAGGAAACCCTCCGTATGCGAACACATCCCCTCACTCACTCACTCACTCACTCACTCACTCCTCTGTCAGGTCGTCAGACCTCCTGCGACATGAGCTCTGCCATCACCCTCTCATCAGGGCAGAAGATGCCTGTGGTGGGACTTGGCACATGGAAGAGTTCTCCAGGACAGGTAGGAGATATACTCTCACCGTTTGTTCTGATTGTTAAACAGTGAAGTAAGCGAGTGATCCGTGTGTGTGTGTGTGTGTCAGGTGAAGGAGGCCGTGCTGGCAGCTTTGGACTGTGGCTACAGACACATTGACTGTGCTGCTGCCTACGGTAATGAGCAGGAGGTGGGAGAAGCTCTGGCTCTGAGGGTCGGACCAGGGAAGGTGAGAACCTCAGGTTCTAACGATCTCACTCCTTCCTTCTCCAGGATCGTTTCTCAAGAGATTTGAAAGTAGTCATTTCTTAAAGTGACTATCTGGATCTTGTTGAGGTTCAGCCTGTGCAACCATCAACCATGACCAAAAGTCTAATTTGATGTAATGACTTTTACATTTTGATTTTCACTCATTTCGGTTGTTTTATCTTGGTTGTTTTTCACTTATTCTCAAACCTTAACTCCTGTGACCTTTTGTCTCTTATTTTCAACTCCAACTTTGTACTTGTTATCTCTCATATCATGACTCAAACTGTTTTTCATTTGTTTAACAAAACTGTATTTGAGGTTGCCTCATGAATCAATTGGACTTGACATTGAAAATGATCGGGAAAAAAAGGTCCATCGTGTGAAGTAGAACAACACTTGAAACAGTTGCGATGTGGCATAATCGAGGATTTAGTGACATCTAGTGGTGAGGACTCATACTGCAGGTATTCAGGCAAGATTAACACGAGGGTTGGAGTGAGAAGTGGACCGAAGCTAAGGTCATTGTCTGAGGAGATCATCCTTCGATGACCCCTGAACTCTGCGGTGTGCAACTGTCGGTCATATTTTCCACCTCAGGCTCTGACTCGAGAGGACGTGTTTGTGACGTCCAAACTGTGGAACACCAAACACGATCCAGGCGATGTGGAGGAGGCCTGCAGGAGCAGCCTGTCCCACCTGGGACTCTCCTACCTGGACCTGTACCTCATGCACTGGCCCATGGCTTTTCAGTGAGCAGCGCCACACACAGCACAATGATTCAGTCCGGGTCGGTCTGAAAAGGGAAATGACTCACGTTTCTGGTCCTAGCGCGTGCGTGTGTGTGTGTGTGTGTGTGTGTGTGTGTGTGCTCTGTGTTCCAGGCCAGGGACGGAGCTGATGCCTCGCCGCGATGACGGGAGCATCCGTTACTCCGACACACACTACAGAGACACGTGGACGTCCATGGAGAGTCTGGTGGACAACGGTTTGGTCAGGGCCATAGGACTGTCCAACTTCAACGCCAGGCAGACCGATGACATCATCAGCGTGGCCAGACACAAACCAGCGGTCAACCAGGTGGGACGTGACCTCATCAGGGGGCAAAAATCGTTGGAATTGTTTAGGTTATATTGACATTGCGGAAAGTGTAATAATGACATAGAGTCACGGGTGTGCGTTTCATTACGTCACAGGTGGAGTGTCATCCTTACTTGTCTCAGGCAAAGCTTCTCTCACACTGTCGGTGAGTCCGGTGGAATCAAGCGTTCATATTCTCTTGAATGGAATTTCATGATGTCAAAAGGTCCAGTTTTAAAGTTTCAGTAGAATTGATCTGCTGACATGACAGATAAGGGAAAACAATAATCATGTTAAAAAGCGATGAAAGATTCCAAGTTTGCGAGAGAAAAAATTGCCCATTCGGGTTGAACGATTGAATACAATACAACATTTGAAGTTCGACGGTTATCCGTCTCTTTAATGATCTGGTAGGATGAGTAACACCTCACCTACCTGTGCCACAGGTCAGTGGGAGTGTGTGTGACAGCCTACAGTCCTCTGGGCAGTGGGGACAGACCCTGGGCGTCTCCACATGAACCCAGTCTGCTGGAGGACCCTGGACTGGGAGCCGTTGCTCAGAGATACAACAAATCCCCAGCCCAGGTTGTTCTCAGGTGAGAGACGGCGCCATCTCCTCATCCACCTCTCTGCCGTGACCATGGGTGAATGTGCCTGAACTCCCCCGTCTGCAGGTGGCACGTTCAGAGGGGCGTTGTGTGCATCCCCAAGAGTGTGACGCCCTCCAGGATCCAGCAGAACCTGCAGGTGTTTGACTTCTCCCTGACGGACGAGGACATGAAGCTAATCGAGTCCTTCGACCGAAACGGGCGCTTCATCGTCCCGTCGGTTGAGGTGAGTCACTGATCCCGTGAGGCCTCACAAGATTTCACAATTAGGTGATGGTATTCCTCAATGACAAACACCACGGGCAGTTATTATGTTGGGACATTTTGGTTGGTGCACATTGTATTGGTTGTAAATATATGTTTGGATTGATTTTGTTTTTCTTCCACAGCGGGACGGTAAGAGAGTGTGGAGAGATGCGGCACATCCTCATTTCCCCTTCCATGATCCTTACTGAGCTCAGCCCCACAACAATACAATGCTGCTTCTAATCATTCTCACACAATCATTTCCTTTTGAATTCAATTCATCAGATTATTATTTATAAACTCTTCAGGATTTTAATTTAGTGACTGTGCAATGTTAGAATCGTTCATGTTGTTCCAACTCATTCTGAAGATAACAAGATTACTACTGGCTTCCTTCTTGGTCACAGTGACACCACATGGTCAGAAACAGAACTACCTCAGCTCATATATAACCGCACTGATAACATGGTGCCTGCATGCGTCATTGAGGTTAGACGATTCAATTCCACTTCTGAACAACTCTTTAAATCTACCTTTTTTGTAGGATTTAGTGACTACCAGTGGCTAAGCTGCACGTTACAGCTGATGCACCACTATGCACCACTTGTGAGCATGTTGGAGAACCTATGGTGGCCCTCAGTGATCGCTCAAACTTAAAAGGTTTTGTTTGTCCATATTGGGTTACTGTAAAAATGTGGTTGTGGATTATAGCAGCCTCTGTAAAAGGGCCTGCTCCTGGGAACAATTTGTAGATTATATTCTCTTTACACGTTTAATTTTCTATTCCATTACTACAAAGAGAAATTCTAGTAATTTTCCTAAATCTTTTGCACTGGACCTATAAGAGTCAAATGGCCTATTGATAAAATAATGCACTCTCATGGTAAGGTTTTTTTTGATCAATTTATGTCAGTTGACTCAAACAAATAAGCAATCACATCAAGGATGTGGAATGTTCATGAACTGTTCAATAAAGAAATTCATCTCAGATTCCAATCAATCGCCCTCCATTTCGTGAGATTTTATTTTCAATAACATAACTTTGACAAATTACATTAAATGCTACCATTTATTTTAAAAAAGAAGTCATCAGCAATGTTTTTTTCTTTTTTACTGTCTAGCATTGAATCCATATTTATGTTGGTTGGATATATTTATATGGAGGCCACTCAATAAATCCCACTCACCCCCAAGAAACCCCCTCCGTCCTCCCCACAGAACAAAACAGAGGGAAAAAAAGAAAAGAAAAAAAATCTGCAGTCACTCACCTTCAATTTTCACCATGCCCATACCCCCCCTCCCCACATCAAAGCCAGGGGAAACCAAGTGGCTACATGCTTTCTCCAAGGGAAATTATACAAAAAAGAGGAACACATGAAAGAAGCACAAAGTCCTAAAAATGTGGAATCTGGTGATCCTGGAACTGTTGGGCAGTATAATTTATCCATAAAGGTCGTCGTCGTTGTCTTCGTTAAAAACTGGACCGGTACCAGTTCCTCCTGAGCCGTGGGTTGGACCACTGCCGCCTGTGGCACTGGAGGGAAACCTGGAAAACAAAGACAAAACTCAATTCATCTATTTTGGTCGAGAAATCATCCGGGGATACAAAAATGAACATTCCATGGATGCTTGGAGTGAAATCAACTCTTACTTATCAACTCAGTAACCGACATAATCAAGCCATTTCAAAAACATTTTTAAGGGCCAATAAGAAATAAAAAGCACACTAAATTTAATCATCAGTAATACAACAATCACCTCTGCTTTATAAAAGGTTTCTGGGTGTTTCAAAGGTTTTACAATCAACTCTTATTCTGAATCAAAGACAACTGCATGCAGAGACTTTATAATAGTGCCAGCAAAAGATGCCAAAAAGTACCTGAAGCTGCCAAAGCCACGGCTCTGCTGCAGTGTCTGAGCGAACATCTCATATTTGCGAATGTCATTGTCACTGACGGAACGACGAGCAAATCGCATGGCCTCCTCAAAGTGGTCCTTCCTGATCTCTGGCACAGGATCATCCTCTTCCACCTCCTATGAAAAGAAAGACGTCAGAATTATAAAACAGCAGCAGCAGCAGCAGCAGCAGCAGCAGCAGCAGGGCAGGATTGTGCAGCTGCTCATCCACAAGAAGGGAAAAGTACAAACCATAGCTGACGGGTTGGTCTGCCTCTCCCTCTCGCGGCGGATCTCATTCTCGATGCTCTCTCTGATGGCAAGTTTACATGCCCGCTGACAGATCTCTGTAAGGTCAGCTCCAGAGAAGCCATTGGTCATCTTGGCCAGGAAGTCCAGGTCCACATCCTATTACATAAAACACAATGACACTTTAAGCTTTGCCTGATCCTTGGATTTTGTTGTCGTCGTTTATATACATCCATCCGTTGTCATTTTAAACTTGTTAGCAGAGTGATGGTGTGTGATGCCCGTGGCTGTTGGTCCATGAGTGTATAGCAGCACTCACCTTGCTGATGGGACTCTTGCGGAGGTTGGCCTTCAGGATGCTCATCCTGCTCTTCTCATCGGGCAGTGGGATGTAGATCAGCTGATCCAGACGACCAGGTCTCAGGATGGCTGGATCAATGATGTCTGGTCTGTTGGTAGCGCCGATGATGAAGACGTTCTTCTTGCTGGACATTCCGTCCATCTCAGTCAGGATCTGGTTGATGACACGGTCGGCCGCTCCGCCACCATCTCCAACATTGCCACCACGGGCCTTGGCTATGGAATCCAGCTCATCGAAGAACAGAACGCATGGGGCTGCTTGACGAGCCTGAAACCGACAGACAAAATGGTTTAACCAATGAGCGTGTTAATCAAGAGTTACAAAGAAATTCTAAAATGAATGATGCACTTGTTCCACGGATGTACATTTGAACTCAGTTATTCTCCACAACAGTCTGACTGTCCTTACCTTGTCAAAAATCTCTCTGACGTTGGCCTCAGACTCTCCAAACCACATGGTGAGCAGCTCCGGTCCTTTGATGGAGATGAAATTGGCCTGGCACTCATTGGCGATAGCTTTGGCCAAAAGAGTCTTACCACAACCAGGGGGTCCGTAGAACAGCACGCCCTTGGATGGGGTCATGCCAAACTTGAGGAACTTGTCTGGGTGTTCCACTGGATACTATATTTGAGAAAAAAGGAGAGGCACATACACATTAAGTGTCACAGTCCAAAATCATCTAATTGTGATTTAGACACGGTGTCGTTTCATACCTGCACCAACTCCTGGAGCTCCCTCTTGACATCCTCCAGACCTCCGATGTCCTCCCAGGTGATGTTGGGGACCTCAACCACAGTCTCTCTCAGTGCTGATGGGTTACTCTGGCTCAGGGCCCACTGCACAACAAGAGCCAGTCAGTCAGGAGAGGCTTAATAATATTAATACTTCCTTCACCCCACAGCAAAAAGCACATTGCAAGTCTCACCTTGAAGTCATCCATGGTGACAGCAAGTGAGTTCATGACCTCAGCATCAATGGTCTCATCCTCAAGGTCAATGAGGTCCATCTTCTTCCTGATGGCCTGCAGGGCGGCCTCAGAGCAGAGGGCAGCCAAATCTGCACCCACATGTCCATGAGTCTCATTCGCAACCTACAAAAAGATAAAGAGAGATCATCATCACTCATCTAATGTTGTTTCACCTCTGATAATCACGTGTGTGGGGCAAATACAGAACTGTGATTTCCATTTATTTTGATCTCCAGACAATCACATGACCCCAAATCCAATTCAAATGTGTTGTTCTTGTCATGCGACTTGTCATGCCACTGCAGGAAAATAACTGTGTACTGACCTGTTCCAAGTCAACGTCATCAGCCAACTTCATGTTCTTGGTATGAATCTGAAGAATTTCCAGTCTGCCAGTGGCGTCAGGGATGCCAATGTCCACTTCCCTATCAAAACGACCTGGAAGCAGATACTATGGTCAAAACGCAGACTTACAGCACCATGTGCAAGGACATACTGCCTCTAACGGCAGGAGTAATAACTCATACCATGGTTACATGTTCCAAAAGGAACGTTGCAAAATATCAGTATTTGACACTTGAGCATCCTGACCCCATTGTCAGCGCTGTCAGAAACAATCCCATCAGAAATATGATCAACTACGCAGCTCTAGTGTTGTGAGGAAGTGAACTGCTCATGAGCTGGAGTTCACTAAATACAGAGCAGCAAGCAGTTCTAATGAGCAGCGTGACCCAGCCAACAGGAAAATCAAATCCCCATCTTTTATTAACAGGCTTTTCCTTTAAAATGTATACTCGTACAAAAGTAATCCCACCGAGTCATCTGAAAAAAGCCACAAGAGGGTTGTGGTGCTGTTCACCTGCAGACAAGCTGCACTTGGATACATAAATATTGGTTAGTAGTGAAGTCAGCTTTCTGAGGTACTGGAATTTCTTCATCAAATTTAAATATCCAACAATAGAGTCACGTGCATGCATGCGGCACATACCAATTACTACTGATATTGTTGTGAGAGGGGGGACGACAACTTACCAAATCTTCTGAGAGCTGGGTCAATGCTGTTGGGTCTGTTGGTGGCAGCCATGACAATGACATGAGCTCTCTGTTTCAGGCCATCCATAAGAGTCAACAGCTGAGACACAATGCGCCTCTCCACCTCCCCATGAGTCTAGAAGAACAACATACATTTGTGAGTTTACTCTACTCGAGAAATTGTGTCTGAGCACTCATGACCGGTAATGAGGGAGGAGATAAAATAACTACACTTTAAAGAACAGAGCAAAAAGACAAGTCAAAATACAAAATCCTGAAAAATTAATCTATAGATTAATGCATTCCATTATATCAGACATTGTACAGTTCTGTTCAGCCATCCTTTTAGCGCCCCCCCCCCCCCCCCCACACACACACACACACCTTCTCTCTCTTGGGGGCGATTGCGTCAAGCTCATCAATGAAGATGATGGCAGGGGCATTCTTCTCTGCTTCCTCGAAGGCCTTTCTCAGGTTACTCTCGCTCTCTCCTGCCAGTTTACTCATGATCTCAGGACCTAAAATGATTTAAAAACACATTTCGAGGTCAGATGAAACCTGAGCCTAAACATATTTTCCATATGCATAATTATTCTGTGATAAACCTTATTTTAGGAGAAACATCACAGACATGCGAGATTAAATGCTGAAATGTAATTTTGTTGCTCAAAGAAAATTGAAGGAACTATTGGTGAGATTCTGCCAAATAGTTGTTGGAGCTGAAAAATAAGACACCACAAGGTCAAAGACAGCATTCTGACATTTGTATGAAATAACCCTGAATAGATTCACAGGTGTGAAGAAAATAAAGATGGAAATACAGTACACACCATTAATAAGGAAGAAGAAGGCGCCAGTTTCATTTGCCACAGCTCTGGCTATCAAGGTCTTTCCAGTTCCAGGGGGTCCATACAGCAGGATTCCACGTGGGGGCTAAAGGGGGGGGATTTTAAACTTAATTATAATTGCAGGGTCTGTGTGAAGAACAAAAGACTGATTTTCTCTACACCATGAGTCACCATAATAACTATAACAAAAGAGAAACTAAGTGAATCAAACAAAAAACAAAAGTAGGACCATTCGTTTTTGTGGAGGTAAGTTTCTCTCTCAAGTGACACAATGAAGTCAGATAATCAACACTTGCCACTTGTCATTGCTATGCTCAAAGAACAACCTCTTGGTATGATACTTTTTACAAACAAATTTTGAGAAAATCAGTTACAATAAACAGTGGTTAATTTAGAATTTCTCTGTGAAGGTCAAAGCCTTTTGTACATTTCTTCATGCAATGTAAAAAAAAAAGTGCCATACCTTGACTCCTATGGCCTTGAACAGTGCAGGGTGTCTGAGAGGCAGCTCCACCATCTCTTTGATTTGAGCCAACTGCTTCCTCACGCCGCCAATATCATCATAGCCCACCTCATTCAGGGACTCTTCCTCATCCTGCATAATTTAACACACAATGTTCAGATTTCACCATGGCTTATTTTTGGTTGATGTTGCTCAACATACTGAGCCAGCAACTCACTTCTCTCCTGATTGGTTCTCCCTCACAATGGATGACCGTATCAGGAGCAACAATGCAGTATGGAGAGGGATCGGTCTCCACCACTTTGAACTCAACGGCACGCATGCCACCTCTGACCAAGAAAATATCACCTTCACAAGATAAAAGATAACTATTAATTCTTCCACTAATAGAGCTACATGTTGACAGATTTGATCAGCCAAGCAAATTAAAGTCTTTATCTGGCAAACAGAAATTTGCACTCACCTTTGCGGATTGGCCTATAAGCCTCCAGAAAGTATGGCTTCAAGTAAACCTCAAACAAGTTGCCAGTAATTCCTTCCACTGTGTCATCGATTGGCAGGACGTGGATCCTCTTTCCATACTTCACATCAGGGCATGGCTGAATGCTGATAAACAAATGAAACGTTATAGTCGTAAGAAACAAAAAGAAGACAGGAATGAAGTTGTGACACGCGTGTGCTTTTCCCCACCTAATGACATCGCCCAGACGGACCCTCAGATTATTGCGGACCACTCTGTTCATCCGAACTTTTTCATCAGAACAGGTGTCATCAGACAGAACGATGCACACAGTCTCCCTCCTCTTCTTTCCCTTCATCAGCACGGTGTCTCCGCGGAAGAGCTGCAGCTCATCCATCTTGGTCTTATGAGACAAACAAAAACAATTACAATCTTGCCATCATCGTAATCAAAATATGATAAGAAATGGGTATGAAACTGTAGATTATAGAACAGTATAGTTAATTTGTTCAGGTATTTACCTGAGAGAGGGAGACCACGCTGTTGTCTTCATTGATGGATTCATCAACAATCAGTCTGTTGGGTCTGTTCTTCTGTTTCAGAATTGCAGTGGCTAGATCATCGTTTTTGGATCTACAATGATGAGAGAACAAAGATGAGACAAATAAAAACAACTTAAAGTCACACGCACATATTTGAGGTTTATTACAAAGGCAGCTCACATACACAGCTTGGCTAATTGGTGAATAAGAAAAAACAAACAATATTTATCTTACCAATACTATCTTACGATACCAAAACTAAAACTACTATTGTGAGCAAGGTTCAGTTTCTTGGGAACATAGAGAAAGAGTTATGGCCCTTTTGATCATTTTCAGATAGTGCTATGAAAACCTGCTAGATACTTTTAAGCCTAATCATAAATTCAACACTGTCAATATTTTGATTTCACCTTCAAACAATTGAATGAGTTTAGTCCTAAGTGTCATGAATGTACACTTCGGGACTTTATGATGGGGTTCGTTTCAGGATCAACATCACAAGACATGATGAGTGGAGTGTTTATGCTCCTACATCACAGATGACAACTGATACAGGGCCAAACGCGTATTTCAGTTATCATTTCACGGGTCGATTGTACACTTTGGGAAATACAATGTTTCAACGTTACTTCATTCAAATGTGTGTTGACATTTTGAAAACTAATCGTGTTTCCAGAATTCGCCTCTCTTTCATCGTGTTAGCATGCTAACGCTAGCCTTCAAGCTAACAGGCTGGCGAGCAGCACCAGATGACACAGCAAAAGAATAAGAAAAAAACTTTGTTGGCTCCGCTAGGCTGTTCCGCAGAAAGACAAACGCTAAAATTAAATTGACGTTAAGGATGCAATAACTGCAAACCCGGCCTTTAGGGTACATACGAGATATAAGTGTTTATTTCGCGACCCTTCAGCTAACGGTGAGATAAAGCTCAAGTAAATTCTCGATCATTTCAAATGAATAGACTGCCCAGTTAGCATGCTAGCTCTGGTGCACTGGGGGCTATTGGCAGCTCGCTTTGAAGTTAGCTGTCGGGATGACTAGCGATTTCTTAAGACCAAAAAGTCAGTCCGTCCCCCAAGCTTGAAATTCATATTTAACATATGTGTAGTTATTACACCCGATTCAAACCCTGGTTTCCACATCAGATATTAGCCGGTGGGTAGGCCAAGTTATCAGTGACGATGGATGGCTGTGGCCTTGACAGCGTTGCTAAGCTAATGTTAGCGGTCTCACACGACAGCAGTGACTGCGCTTTGTTAAGTCGCTGTCACACAGGTGGCAAACACAACACCACCAACTGACGGAAGACAACAGTTTCGTACCCATGTACCGCGATTGAAGCCGGGTGTCAGTGAGTCCGCAGTGTACGCTAATTCAATAAATAGACAAAGTGCGGAGGCTGGACTGACTGACCCCATTAGCTCCCCCCCGCTAGCAAACTCGGCAATGTAAAAGCTATCGGGCTACCTTTGATAAAGTAACATGATGGAGCTGATGTTAGCACTTTAAAGGACGTTTCATCAGAAAAACGCATTTTAATAATGGTGATGAATATTTGTACTTACTCCCCTCCCGAGGCCATGGTCGTCCACCTGGAATATACTGAATAAATATGGGAGAGCTAAATGTTTATAATGCTTCACCGGTTATGAAGTAGGACGTTCGCCTTGATTTCTCGGGAAAGAGTAGTTGTTTCCGTGCTTCTCTTTTCTGTTATACCATTAACTGGCTGCCTCTTGCACCCTGATTGGCTAGAGGGTGACAGACAGCTCCAACAGCCAATGGGAGGGTTATATGCCTGTCGTCACTGAGTGTTGAGCAGCTTGGGCCAATCAGAGAACCGACAAAAGGCGTGACCAGTTTTAACAACGTTTCTCTCATTGGTCCGTTACCCTAAAGTAAATCATCCAATTGTCGTTCACCGCGTTTGAGAGGAAGGAGACTTCAGAAAATATACTGGTCTCTGTTATCAAAATTTAAGCCACAATGTTGTGTAGAGAATCAGATTTGCACAAGTTGTTTGTGTTGAACTGAAACTCTTATTTCTATGAGTATCAGATATCTGATCAATTCAAGTTTCACAGCAAGTTTGTCAAATCACTGAGTTTCTTCTCAAGTGAGCTTTACCAGGCTGACTGTTGAACGATAGCAACAAAGGAATGCCTTTGAATAAAGAGAAAGAATATGTTCTTATCGTTGCTGGGATTGGCTTTCGATTAGGAGAAACTCATTAAATACCCGCTGTTGCTGTGATGTCTTGATCAGCTCTGACAGGAGGCCTGGTCCAGAGTCTGCCCCCTGTAGAGCCTGGGCTGTACCTCGTGGAAGCTCCTCCCATCCAGCACAGTTGCTTCCTTTAGGAGTCTTTGAAGGAGGGTCCGTGAAGATGTTTCCAATGAAGGCTCCTTCAGCTCTGTCCTCAGGTTCTGGGTCAGACCCAGTTATGGTTGGCCACTGAACCGGCGGCGGTCAACAGTGGCAAAACCCTGGTACTCATAGACTACTGAGCTCAGAGATGATTGATAACGCAAATAGCACAACAAAACAGTTCATGGTGTCTACCTTTTATTCTATGTACCACAATATGAAGTCTATAATAAACGATATTAACGATTCTTATTTGACAGTATGTAACAATATAGCTATCTGTCGTACTTTGATTATTTGTACATTGAGTGTACAAGCAACATAGCAGTGCAACTAGTTACCATCATTATTTTCAAGTCACTAAGTGATTTTACCTTCACAATCATCGCAATGAGCTTTGTTTCTCTGTCCTTACAGATGCATGTTTGTTGTGGGCATGGGTTTCAGTTCACAGGCCAGAGAAAGGTGATCCTGTCCAGTAAGTGATAGGTGTGTTCGTCATCTGTCCTTCTCCACGCTGACTAAGTCGGACCAAGTGTCTGTATCCTCTGGCGCAGCTCTGTGGAGTCCAACAATGGGCCTGTCTGCGGTTCCAGTGCGTACAATGGAAGACCCCTGCAATGCAAAGCCCACACAGAGAATCAAAGGCAGGTGGCAATATTGTAACAAAAAAAACGTTCATTTTAAAACAAAGTACACTGGATTTTCATATAAAAACAATGCAATGACCTTTATTGAGCCTCTGGATGTGCATGGTGGTGAGTGTATGCAGACAGCTGCTCTGCTGCTGGTTCGCCTGCACAGTACATTATGTTGTGTTTGGAGGTTTGTGTGTGTTCACCTCACTTAACACACTGCAGGGTCATGTGATTTCATGACCAACTCTTGAGTGTGGCCTGTATAATCAAAACCTACAACCCCAGAGTGAGTATTGGGTGCGGCCACATTCAGTTATACACAAAAGAAACCAGGTGACCCAAGATGCATTTTTACCAAAAGTTAACACGATTACAAACCACAATAATATTGAAGACAAAGAATGAAAGAATGACGGGATCTTACTCTGTTGATGATTGTGATGCGAAGGTCCAGGCCTTTTCCCAACAAGCTGCTGCCTCTGTTTTCCTGCCAAGCCTCCACAGCACTTCACCACACCACAGGCCTGCTCCCACACACTCTGACAGCACAGGCAACACGATGGCATGCTCTTAAAATGGATCACTGCACAATCCAGCACAATATCCCCATAGTCCTGTGGTACTGTCATGTCAATTCCACTGACACTATGCAAATACATGCATCTAACAACAGGACATTTGAAATCCAGAGACAAATTTATTTACATGTAATAACCAGATCTTTTCCATTTACGCAACCACCGCTCAATACATTTAGTGCATGTTGAAGTTGAAATACCGTGCATGTAATATGACATCACCGCACTGAGACCAAGACATGATATACAAAACATCAAATTGGGAATAGTACTGTACATTGTACAGTACTTTCAATAGTACTGTACCTGGGAAAGCCTGTAGGCTGAGCAGGAGGTCCCTCAGTGCTTCTCTCAGTCTGTCTGTCTTTGTGAAGCTGACGCCCCGACCAGCCAGTGAAAGCCCCTTCAGCCTTTGGAGAAGATTCAGATCTGTTCCCTGCTTGATGACCATGTCAGGGCTGGGAATCTGTGGTTGAAGACCTGGAGTAGACCATCAACACATGAATCAATCTGAGCGTCCCTCTACATCATCAACACAGTCACTAAAGCACTAACCTTTCTTTTTAACGCGAACCCTCACCAGCAGATTGATACACCTGTAAGACAGAATACAATGTTTCAGTATGAGTTGGGAGTAGTAACATGAGTGTTTTACAGGAAGAGAAACCCAGAGACCTGGTGTAGAGAGTAACAGCTTGTTTCCAGTCTTGCAGGTGAGTGTGGCAGTGACCCTGCAGGAGGTAAGACGCCCCGGCCCAGAGCAACATCGCCATCTTATCCTCACCCTCAGGACTCACATCCCTCGTCTCAGCATCGGCGCTCTCATCTGGAACATCCAGCACCACTCTCTCTGGCAGCAGTTCCAGGGTTGTGTTGATGACTTCATTACACAAAGTGAGGCAATCAGCAGATCGTCGGGCCAAGAGCAAGGCAGCACCAGCCTCGAGGTAGAGCTCAGGGACCTTGGGAAGAGGAGGGGCTTCAGCAGAGACCTTAAAAAAGAGGCACATGGAACATAAACAAGAGTGTGACTTATCACAAGTTGGCTAACACAAGAGAGGACTTGGTATTATCTTCCTGTTTGCGAATGTCTCTTTCTTACTCCATGATGATCCCCTGAGTGAAGAGCAGCCAGCAGGTCCAGGTAATGTTCCACACCCTCTGACACTCTGCAGAATTAGCAACCACGCCCAATTACAAACTGCTGAGCACAACACAAGTTTGTCCGGTTTGGAGCAGTGGAGATCAAATGGAAAAAAAAATAAACAACAACAACATAAACCTTGGTCATCTCACCTCTCATGGAGGATGCACTTCAGTGCCAGATTGTGAAGGACAGACAGGGCAGGGGGAACTGAGAGCAGGCTGCTCAGTGATTGGCTGCGGAGCAGTGAGGACGGGGACAGGAGTTGGGTACCAGCCAGAGCAGGTGCTGTGGCAGAGGGCAACATCAACGCCTGTCGGACAAGAAAGGACGTACAAGGTCCAGTGTTTAAAGTTAAAGGCAAATGAGCGAATATGAAATATGAATTAGTTGTCACAAATCCTATTCACTGTGCCTTTTCATCAGAGTAATAACTGAAGGCTACCATCGGTTTCCTTACACAGGACAGAGTGTTCTGCTGCACTATGCAGTCTCACCACTAGGTCACTAATTCCTACACACTGCAACTTTAGGTTTAATTACACCTGTCAGTCATCGGACAATAAGGCAGGTTTCAAAATCTTAAAAAAATATTTGTTGACATTTTTCCTTATTCACTGTCTATATCTGTGTGTATGTGTGTGTGTGTGTGTGTGTGTGACTCACTGAGTGCAGCAAACGGAGAGCCTGTATCTCCGCCTGTGTGTTGCCCTGCTGTCTGTAGACGAGCATGCTCTGATACAACGCACACACACACCGTGAGTCTGTCTCCAGCGCCTTTCTGAAACACTGCAGCGCCATCTGAGGGCAGCTCTGGGGACAAAGCCAAAAACACACACTTTATAAACGCAAAGGCTATTCCAACCCTGTCAGGCCCCATACCTGATGAATGCAGTTACACGTATGGAATTAGGGGAATGGATGTACCATGCGGATGAAACAGGAGCCTGAGAGGAAGTGTGTGTATGCTACTAAAATTCTGGGCGCTGACAGGGAAGATGCTTTGTGCAGACCAGACAGCGCCTCTGAGCTCTGACCCTCACTCAGACTTTCAGCTCCTTTATGAAACAGAGGGAGACACAAAATCAATCACTCAAGTTATATAAACACACGGAGAACATTTATGTATCACAGTCTTAAACTAATACAATTTAAACCCATTTTTGGTTGTTTAGAAACCACAGAGTCACTTGCGGTGATGGGTCTGCACTCTGTTTGACTCATCACAAAATGTCCATCGAGTGTTTCGGTGAGCAGTAACCAAGCTCCCGAATGCCCCTGACCTTGTGCAATGCAAGTGCAGATCTGCAGTAGCTCAACAAGTCTTCTTGGTTCCGTCAGCAGCAGTGGAATGTCAGAGGACTTTCCCTTGGCCTCAGTCCGCTTGTCATCTTCAACTCCGGCACATAGTGTTTCAACCAGTGAGGAAAGCTCCTCCTGCATCACAGAAACATGTCAGCGCTTCTACATAACACTTACCAGATCTCTTTTCCATACGGTCCCACACAGCTGGCAACTCAGTTGTGTTTTTACGCTGTCAACATACATCCAATCATTTTGTTGACATAGATATTGAAGTACACCCTTAACAGAGGTTGGTGCGGTACAATGTACTTGTGGATAAGAGAGACAAAGAGGGACCACAATACAAACTTTGTGTCACGTTGAATAAATAGATAGGGTGGTAACACTCGTACCTTAAACACTTGTATAGTTTTCAGCTGACAGGTGGCCAACCATATTGTCCACTGGAGACAGAGGAGGTGCAGCACGCAGGAAGCCGCAGCTGTGCTTCCCGCTGATTTCAGAACCGCTCTCCAAAACTGAGGAAGGTCAGACGTGTCGGTGTCATCATGCCCTGTCATCGCTAGGGCTGCAGGAGAAACAAGAACAGGGTCTGTGGGATCTTCAGAAACAACTGAAGATGGATGTATGGTGTTGGTTGATATGTCACAGGTCCACAGCACTGGCCCACCTCTCTGCAGGGTTAGCGTGAGGAGCAGCTGAGCCTCGGTGAACTGGGACTGAGCCGCACACAGCACACAGGTGTTGAACACCACTGACAGCTCCACAGCAGTGTGATCGGCGAGAGGAGGGACACCTGCAGGAGAGAGAGGACGGGAGACGTTTGAGGGTGGAGGACGGCGAGAGCTCAACTCAGCACCGAGACAGCTCGGTTATTTGATTCATGAGGAGAAATGCTCACCTTGGATTTTCCTCAAGAGTTTGTGAAACTCTGAGGAAAACCGCCTCCGATGAGTCTGGTTCTGAACTTGAATCGGACTTTCTCCTTTTCCCTCCTGCTGCTGAGATGGTTCGTGTGACATCAACGTGAGAATGTGATGTGAAACAAGTTCTTCTACTCAAGTACAGTTTTAGATGTTACTTTAGAGACACCTTGTCATTTACTCTCTACCAAAATTACAACAATAGCATTAGTATAAAAGTATAAGAGCCAATAAATAAAATAAATGCCTCAGAACATGTGCGACTTCACTTTTTATATGTGGGCAATACATGTTACATTAATACCATTTGAATATTGTTGCTTTGTTTCGTTACCTGCAGTGTGTTAATGGTAAACACAGTAATTAATTCATCACAACACCTTATTAGTATCATTTAACTTTCTTAATCTTTTGTTCACTGAGAGTAATATCAATACATTACAGTACTAGTAGTAGTACTAGTACATTCGTAGTAGTAGTAGAAGTAGGAGAGAAGCTAACAGACGACACATATTGATGATATCTAACACGTACCTTCCATTTGTTCACCAGCTCGTTGTTTTCCTGGACCCATGTTTGGAACAAACAGTTCGGCTGAAACATGTTCACGTCGCTTACGATTTGTCACAAAAACAAAAACAATTCTTTGTCGTTGTTTATTTCAAACTTTCCCTCGCTCATGTCAAGCGACCGAGGAGAGGAGCTCACAACACAGGAAGTAAACTTCGACTTCTGCAGCAGGAGTGACTCACTGTACTGCCCCCTGTGGACTCTCCTGGAACTGACGCGGGCAGCCTGCTTTCTGACCAGGAGATGGCGCCATGACAGAGACAGGTTCTGACTGTGTTCTGGAAACTTCAGTTTGACACATGCACCAAACAGTGCAGGAGCTGATGGTGTTTTCCTTTATTCATCATTATCAAACACACACACACACACACACACACACACACACACACACATACACACACACACACACGCGTCTTCTGTCTTATAACAGTCAGCCCTGTGCGTGCACTCATGCACTTGCAGGTTAAAACATAAGGCAATGCCTTAATAGTGTTTGTGCTGAGTCATCCTTGAGACTGCCAGTACAGCCATTTTTCCAGACCGTCCCCCACAAGGTGACTCCCCCTCTTCTCACCCACTTCCTCTCATCTTCGCCGTCCCTCCATCATCCTGCTCCCTGCTGTCTGCAACCGTTATCTGCCTGGATCACAACTCCCCATCTCTGCTCCTCCTCTGCCTCAAGTCACTGAAAGCTCTATATTTATACACCTCTATGAAAATCACAGGGGGAGCTACCGACACTCCCAGCTGCACGCACACACACACACACACACACACACACACACACACACACACACACACACACACACACAGTTGTCTGTGTGAGGCAGAATCCACTATATTCATCCTCTGCATCGATTCTACAATTTTCAATCCCTATCCCTGTCTCATGCTCTGCGGCCGTTCAAGGACAAGGTCATCCCACGAGGAGCCCTCCACCTCCTTCCTGTCTTTCATGCTCAGTGTCGCCAACACAGCAAGACTCATTCAAATGGTTGGATTTGGACTCAAGGGCCAAGTTGGACTCTTGTTTTGTTTCCATTTAAATGTGTTAAATA
Organism: Chascanopsetta lugubris; assembly: GCA_016785325.1. Lineage (NCBI taxonomy): Eukaryota > Metazoa > Chordata > Actinopteri > Pleuronectiformes > Bothidae > Chascanopsetta > Chascanopsetta lugubris. The sequence goes on from JAFBJT010110293.1 coordinate 24,029, forward strand.
TAGATGCTTCTTAACTTGTTGGGATTGTGTCTCATGTCATAAGACAGACAATGACAACAAAGGCTTTCTATTCTATTCTATTCTATATTTCTTGATCAGATAATACTCATCAGTGAAAACACTGGTCCTCTCTGTTAATGGTTGGCTCAAATAACCAGCTCATGCCAAACATGATCAACCTGACCACATGGTTGTGCTTACTCTGCAGCTTCATGCTCATTTATAAAACATGGAGCCAGTGAGGTGATGTGGGAGGGGGCGTGGCACATGTTATTTCTGTCCTGTGTGTCCCTCAGTCCCATGAGCACATGACACATGTGTGCAAAACACATTAAAGGCTTCACTCGCAGCTCCTGCACTTTCATGTCAGGTTGAAGTTGCATGTTTCCAGCTGAATAACCCCTCACACCTGTACTACTACTACTACTACTACTACTACTACTACGACGATGACGACGAGAACTACTACTCCACACACTGCATTTCAAAAGAACCAGAGGTACTGACAGCTTCACAAATAGTATTCTTTGCTAACTAATGTTTATGCTGCCATCTCAATGAGAGGAATGAGTTCAAATGTGATATTTACAAATACATACATGCACACACTATGGGTCGTATGTAGCTGACCCTATGTTGTACTTCATGTATCAATAAACACCATTCAAAGCTAATGAAAATACATGGTGGTACCAGGTGGCACCCCATGTAAATATAAAGGGCTTATTCTGAGTTTACAAAAAGAACAAGTTGCAAACTACCCTCATTATTGTAACATTATTCTATGTTTTACTTCTCCCACTGGAAACAGAAACAACTCCACAAAGTAGCATTAGAGAACTGCAATACTGAGTCTCACCTTAAAAAGTATATGATTAAAGACTTTAAACAGGTAAATGGCAGCAGGAGGCTGCAGGGACTCTCAGGGTTGAATGGACATTTAAAAAAAATATATATTGCTGATATGGAGTTCTTAATGCTGCATCTATTCTCCAGCTCTCCCCTCATATTGGTCCCTGTGTGCTCCTTTAAGGAATGCAGGCTAAACTCAGTCACCCTGAATTGGTGGAATCAATAGGTGCTGTACGTGCTGGTCTTGTCAGAGCAGACATCCCTCAGATCAGCAGAGGCTGTTTCCCTGTGAATGCTGTATCATCGCAGCTCAGCGCACCCCACTGTCACGGTGCTGCTGTTGCTATGTGGACCACACCTGCACATCTGGATATATGATGATAATACAGAGGAGGAGGAAATGGAAGAGGAAACACACCTTTATGGGGAGAGGCGGGGGGGGGGGGGGAAGGGC
>JAFBJT010110293.1:29549-49995 GCA_016785325.1 Chascanopsetta lugubris
TGCGTCCTTGACGCAGAATGCTGCTTTGTATTGGAGGCCAGTACTGCAGGTGTGAGATGGCTCACAGACAGAGAGAGAGAGAGAGAGAGAGAGAGAGAGGGAGAGAGAGAGGGAGAGAGAGAGAGAGAGAGAGAGAGCAGAGGGAGGCTGCACAGTCACTCTGTGTGGTTGGCTCGTTCTGTTGATGGACCTGAGCCCAAACCTCCACATAATGGTCATGTGAAGGTCACTGGGCGGCTATGATTCGTCATCACCGGGCCCATTAACCGTCCTCACGTCGCGACTGAAGGACGTGGACGTGACCTGCTCGTTTTTCCGAATGGAGGCGAGTCACAGATCTGACCTGAGATCAGATGCGACACGTCACGCCATTCTGAGCCCCAGAGACAGCACATCTGTCGTGCAATTATTTACACGCTGACTTGAAACAGCCATTTAAAGGTGCAAGGCCGGGCGCCCTTCTCTGCGTTGGGCGTCCAGCTGACCGCAGCACCGGGGACGGGGCAGGAAGCTGAGTCAGACCAGTGAGTGACACATGGTCACAGTCAAGGTCACGCAGGCTCCCAGGGGTGACCGTGACTCAGGCCTTCACACAGCAGACAGGTCAAATGTCTCCGGGCGGAACAAGTCAAGTGCTTGTACGTGCACTGAATTACACTTCGGTCCGGTTCTAGGATTTGCAGACACAGCAAGAAATTCCCTTCTGAACGTGTTTGTTTGTTTGTTTGTTTGTTTTCGTCTCCGATCTCAACAGTCCGCATGGAGCATCTGTCCGAGACGGCCAGGTCTAACCAGGACGCCATCCGCGGCTCCCAGGAGGAGATCGCAGAGTACCGCCGTCAGCTCCAGAGCCGCACCATCGAGCTGGAGACTCTCCGTGGAACCAAGGAGTCGCTGGAGAGGCAGCGCCTGGAGAGTGAAGACAGACACCACGATGACCTCAACTCACTACAGGCACGAACCCTTTCACCGCGCCTCCCACGCCGAGAGCCATGAACCGCTCTCATCCTCTCGTACGTCCGTGCACTCTCTGACCTGTGAGACTCTCTGTGCGTCTCTCCATTTTGCAGGAGACGATCAATCAGCTGGACAACGAGCTCAAAACCACCAAATGGGAAATGGCCAGTCAGCTGAAAGAGTACCAGGACCTGCTGAATGTGAAGATGGCTCTGGATATCGAGATCGCTGCCTACAGGTGGGTGAGGATTTAGTTGAATCGATGCTTCGGCTCCTTGCGGCCATTTCCTCTGACTGTGTGTTGTTGTTGTTGTTGTTGTGCGTGAAACAGGAAGTTGCTGGAGGGCGAGGAGAAGCGCTTCGTGTCAGGAGGAAGTCCCTACTCCTACCTGGAGAGCAGATTCTCCACCCACATGAAAGTGAAAAGCGAGGAGATGTCTGACACAGTCATCGTGGAGGAACAGACAGATGAGACCCAGGTCACTGAGGTCACAGAGGAGGAAGATGATGAGGAGAAGAAAGATGAGGGAGAGGAAGATCAGGAAGAAGAAGAAGAGGCAGGAGGAGAAGAAGAAGAAGCTGCAGAGGAGGAAGCAGAAGGTGAGGAAGGAGAGGACAAGGAGGAGGAAGCTGAGGCAGAGGAAGAGAGCAAGAAAGACGACGAGAAGGGTGAGGAAGAGGAAGCCGGAGAGGAAGAGGAAAAGTCTCCTCCCTCTAAATCCCCTCAGCCCAAATCTCCCGCCGTCAAATCACCAGAATCGAAATCTCCACAGAAATCACCAGAGTCTAAATCACCGGCGGTCAAATCACCTGCAAAGTCGCCCGCAGCCAAATCCCCTGCCTCCAAATCCCCTGCCAGCAAATCCCCCGAGTCCAAATCCCCTCGTCCCAAGACCCCTGAACCAAAGTCCCCGGAGAAAGAGAAGGCCAAGCCCGTGGCTGCTAAGGATGCTCCCAAAGAGGAGAAGAAGGAGGAGAAGAAGGCAGAGCCTGTCAAGGAGGAGAAGAAGGAGAGAGAGCAGCCGGTGAAGGAAGAGAAAAAACAGGAGGCCGAGGAGAAAGACGGCGAGAGCAAAGCCGACTCAAAGAAAGAGAGCAAGGAGGAGGCGCCCAAGAGGGACGAGCCGTCCAAACCCGCTCCTCCCAGCAAGTCCACCGAGGACAAACCGGCCCCCAAGCCCGAGCCCAAGGACGGCAAGGAGGACAAACCCTCCGCCCCAAAACCCGAGAAGGGCGAGCCCGAGGTAAAACCCGCCCCCAAAGCAGAACCTGAGAAAACAGAGGCAAAGAAGGAGGAGGAGAAGAAGAAGCCCGAGGAGAAGAAGCCCGAGGAGAAGAAGCCCGAGGAGAAGCCCTCCGCAGCGTCCAAAGCCGAGCCCGAGAAGCCCGAGAGCAAGAAGGAGGAGAAGAAGCCCGAGGAGAAACGGGAGACGAGTAAAGACGACGGTAAGGACGCCAAGGACGGGGGCAAAGCGGAGAAATCCTCCGGCACCGAGACCAAGGAAAGCAAGGAGGAGAAGGCCAAGAAGTGAGGAGAGAAGTGCGGAGGAGACGTGTGGAGGAGCCAAAGAAGCAGGAGGGAGGGAGGCAGAGCAGAGACTGACACGGCAGTGTCCCAAACAAAGCAGGTCACACGGTATGTAAGCAATAGAGCTTCCTGTAGCAAATACCCCCCCCCCCCCACCTCCCCCCTTGCTCCCCAAGTATGGCCATTACACACCCCTGATGCTTCTGATGTATGACTGTAGCGAATGCAGAACCGCTCCTTATCTTTCTCTGAATGTGTCGAATGAATAACTTGAATAACAAGTGCATTTAAAAGCGAACCCCGCTGACGGGGACCTACACAGGCCTCGAAATGGGTAGAGATGTCAGAAATAAATGTCAAAAGCTATAGATTGTGACAGAACATAAAGAGATGTATATTTATGGAGATACAAGAGTATATATTAGAGTATATTGTATTATTTACACGCACAAACACACACACACACATATCACTAAGAAAGACTTGAATATTTGCTTGTCGTGCACCTTAAAGTAGCTTCTCTCCGACAGCGTCTCACTTCTCCGGTCTGCAAAGCTAAGACGTCGATGACTGTGCTCTGTATTAACTGCTGAGAATATGCAACATGAAACAGAAAATAAAAGAATGAAAGACACAAGCGCATTCCTCTGGGCTTTTTTCCTCATCCGCTCGAAGACACACTGGGTGAACAAACCCTCTGACCTCTGAGTGAGGTGACTGTGAATGAGCCGTATATCTACATGAGGCCAAAAGGTAGTAGTTTACTACACTGTAGCAGCTGCACTGCATTGCGGCGGAGGAGAGGGGGAGCTGTGCCCTCCCTCACCGCAGCCTCCAGTTCCTTCCACACACTCATGTTGAAACACAAAGCTGAGATTTGTAACGCCACACACCCTCTTTATGCATCTCAGCACGAGTATTGACGGGGTACCATCACTTTATAAGATGCGCAGATTGCTGCAATACCAACAGATTGCCAATATCTTTTCCAGAAAATATGAAACTATACATAGTTTATATTAATACGTTTCCTAAGGCTTGGTTATAAAAAATCAATGCTCTAAAACCCAGCACCTGACAAATGGTTCTAATTTTACATCAGAATAAATGTTTAATGAACTTATTTTTAGAGCCAGGATGAGACTGGGTGAATTCTTATCCTCAAATAAGGAATTAGCTGTGTTGGTTTGAATGAGCAATTTAAGAATATTAAAATGAAAACAAATCAAAAACAACGAAGCGAGTGGAAGACCTTTTAAAAAAATATTTTAAACTGAAAAGATGAATACATGGACCAGATAAGGGCATGTGTGCTTTGAACAGTGGACATTTTCTTTGATATACATGGTCATTAAACAGCATGAGAATGCAGAAACGGGTCCAAAATCATTTAGACAGCAGCGGTCGTTAGCTTGGCCGATGAATGTGCAATATTGTCCACATCATGCCAACGGTGACAGCTCCGAGGCAGCAAACATATTGGGTCGGAGTAGAACTGTGACTTGCTGAAACTCTTCAGTGTTGGGACTCTGTCCAATTTGCTGGATCCGACACAACACTGTGAAACTGTGCTGAGTAAGCGGTTTTCCAGCTATTGCCACCACCAGGAAAATAAAAAGACATGTCAAAGGCCAACTTTGACGGTGCACCCAACATCATCTTCCCCAGACATGATTCTCAGAGGAAATGACTCAGCTCGCGCCACCACTGAACCACAGCGGCATGATAATCAGCTACAGCAGACAACACCTATAAATAGAGCAGCACAGACAACTGAGGGCAAAGAGAAGCAGTGATTGGACAAAAAGCCTCGACAAGACCAAATGCACCCATTCAGGAAAATAAGCAAATGTTTTATTTTCGGTTTGGTACAAAGACTAAAAAGTTAAACTCGGAGAGTTACAGCTGGAAAAGGGAGTAGAGAGGATCACTAACAGGTTTAGCGATGACTGAAGAAGCCCTGAGGATGGTTGTACTTGAAAGGCTTCAGGCGATTCGGACCCCTGGAAATCGGAAAGGGAGAAAGAGCGAGAGGGAAGTTAGATTCGAATCTACCCGGTGCTTTGCTGACTCGGTGTTTGAGACAACCCCCCCCGCCTCCTCCCTCCCTGCGAGTGTGTACCTGACTGTACGTAAGCACATCTTTTCACGGGGGAACTCTCGAGGTCCCTCCACGCCGTCGTCTTGTCCTTCGGTCTCCAAATAAACATCCAGGCAGACACACAGACGTGAAATCTGATTGGTCAAGAGTTGGTGACCAGGACGCGGTCCCTGTAGTTCATTTTTGAAAACGTTGACCTCGCTCTCCATGGCCTGTAGATGAATCAACGTGAGAGAAAAGTTGTTTTGAGTGAAAGGACGAGATCAAATGAGCAGAGCAGAACAGAGAAAGCTGGGCAATAAACTATCAATAATCATCACAATTAGATGTTCATCAACGGTAATAAAACAAACAGTATATTTAGATCCTCTTGCATGAGCCCCTTGTTTAAATACAAAACAAAAACAAAAACACAATACAAATGTTCATACTCGAAGGTTGTCATCGGTACGTCCACTGCGCTCTCCCTTCCAGCTGAGAGAGAGGGAGAACAGAGGAGAGATCTCTGGGTAACGTGGATTCAGCACCACTGCAGCGTGGACACGAGCTGAGCGGAAGAGGAGACCCAAATTAAAGAGCTTGTTCATAAACGTTCAAATCTCAGTCATTGTACTGTCGTGCCAGCACTAATATCCACCTGTGCCTCTTTCAACCACTGCCATGAAGAACAGATCCGTCTCCTTTGCCAGACCAGCCTCAGTCACATGCTGTGTGTACGGCAGTTCCTAGAAAAGAAAGGAGGCGACACATTGAGGCATCATTTCCGGTCAAAGACTGCGAGCATCGGGGTGCGCAAACATCGGCGAATGCGTTTACAATGTACTCCTCGTAAGTGATGGTGGTCCAGCGAGCTAAGCTGGAGAGGATCTTGGCAGGAAAGAGGTGCTGACACTCCGCAGACACCGGTATGATGCTGTGCTCTGAGGACACAACCACAAATAATCTTAGCACAAAACTCACAGAGCGTTCATCGGGGGAGCAATAAAGGTGTAGACGGAATGAATGATGTACCCAAAGAGGTAAACTGTTTGTGCAAAGCCAAGCGGGACTGGACACGTCCTCTCAGCAGCTTCATGGTGCTCTCCATGTGGCTGGCACTCAATGAACTGCCCACGCGCGTATCCTGACAAACAAACACACACACAAACATGATACAGTCGTAACAGGACAAAGACACAGGAAGTGCAAGACGAAGATGTTGGACACACACCTCTGAGTTCTCACTGGGAAAATTGAGTCCTCCCAGACTCTGGACCCACATGTAGGGATGACCCAGGTCCTCCACGTAGTCAGTGAAGGCAACGATCCTAGAGGGAGGAAACCGTTGGTTCAATTCTGCAGCCGTACGCTCTCCACTATGTAAAGGTACATCTGTTCAACTGATTGACCACAGCGATTTCTAATCTCCTTATAACATCTTTTTATAGCAGCTTAGTACATTTCGACACGGTCAAGATTACTCGCGGAAGCTCAAACTGAGCATCAAGTGGAAAAGAAATGTGATTTTAGTGACTTGGAATGACATGGTTGTTAGTTTGAGTATTTAAGAAACTGCTGATCTGCTAAGATATTCATGCACAACGAAATCTACAGTTCAATGGGATCAGTCTGGAAAAGAAGAAATATCCAAAAGGGATATTTCCAGCACTTTTTAGCATACATAAAACATTTTTTGGTACTTTTATTGGCAAAAGATCCAATCTGATTTGAGCAAGGTGTGCCGAATTAAGTGGAAAGAGAACCAGTCCTTTTCTAACATCCTCACCCGACTTTATCAAACTGGTAGCGATTGGCTGGATTCGGTGTTTCCCGTCCCTGGTCGCTGGTGTAGAGACAGCTGAGGAGAGTGTCTGACTTCAGTAACTCCCTGCAAAGGAAGACAACAGCGTTATATTTTCTTTTTTTCGCGACACAACTAGGAAGATAAGTGTTTATTTCCACAGACACACGGTCAACTCACCCTGCGCTGACGGCTGTGTTCAGGTCTGTGGTGGTGGAGACCTTGGTCTTGACGGTCATAATGTTCAGATTCATCAGGTAGTAGAAGGAGAGGTGGAGGATGCTGCCATCTGTGGAGAGAAGGGTTGATAGCACGTTGTGATGAACTCAATCCATTTCCAGCTTCATTCGGTTTCCTCTCACGGATCATCTCAGCCAACAGTCCCCAGGGTTTGCCCCACACGGCGTCAGAGAGAGAGCGCGGGGCATGGCCGTGGTGGATAAGAGCAGCACCCTGGGGACAGTTATGATGCTTAGGGTTCTCTTAATATGTCCCGCACTCTGCAGTCAGACTGCACCCTGGGACACTGTCACACAAAGACATCTCCGCTACCTATTACTCTCCCCCTGCAGTGAAATGCCTACTGCAGCTGGCAGCAGAAAGGGAAACTGAGGAGAGGGGAGTCGCTTGAAATAAAAGCCAGAACTGGAGAGAGTTTTTTTTTTTTTTTTAAGTATTTTACAGCTTGTTGAAGGTGCTGCAGCATTTCTCTCCCCCTCCCCTCCCCTCCCCCGTCCTCTCTTTGGTAGAGTTAACTCTGCAATGCAGTTCTCCCTGTAATCTGTCTCTATTCCTTCTACGGCCAGCAGAGGGAATACGAGGGTCAAGTGAGGTCAGCAGAGCAAGGTGGGCCGTGCTTACTTTCCCACCAGCATACATGTCCACACATCATGCGATCATATAGTTAATACGTATCATAATGAGTACATGCAGATTACATAGATTGTGCTGCGGATTAATTGTTAATGTTTGGTCTTGAACATGATGTGCAAATACAATTAATGTTAAAAGTTCAAAGAACAGGATGTATGCAGTTTTCCTTTGGTTCTGAAGGGAACATTTGGGTATTGTGTATGATAGCAATTACTAGTCTCATATAATTGTATATGATTGTATATATATGAATATATTTATAGATTTCAACATAGGTTATTGTTTTGCTGACCAAAGAAGTGAATACGCTTTCCTTATGAAAAATGACATCACATTACATTGTTGTATTTCACAAAATAAATAGTAAACCACAACTTGCATTGAATGGATCTGAATAGACTTTGGCTCCTGATAACTTAAACAACATTAAACACAAACAACATCAGTATAATTCATTCCTATCCAGTCTATTCGCAGTTGAACCATATAATGGTGAGAATCTTACAGTACCTTTACACTTGAGATCCAGGCAGAGAGACAGAGGGTGCCTCTTCAGCATCTCTCGTCTTTTGTCATCCAGCTGACCACCTGTAGTCGGCCTTCTCCTCTTCTGTGGAACGGCGGACAGTGAGATGCAAAGCACAGGGGAACAGGAGAAGGTGAACGAGAAAGCAAAATTGAAGAGCATGTCTGACATTTTGGCATTTCATATAAATTAGTAAAACACTGTGCATCGGATTTCAGCTGATTACAGGAGAAACATGAGAGCAACTTGGCATCTTGTGCATCAGAAAGCAGGAAGGGAAAATGCAATTATAGGACTTAAGAGTACTGAACGGGTCAAACGTAATTCACAGACAGCATGATAAGAGTGTGTCGTTGACCAACGTGGCCTCAGGTTACAGACACTTGACCATTCTTGCTGAATATTTCTCAAAATGCCCCCCCCCACACAACTGGCAACCATCCAGAATGCAATCGATAAAAGCTGCTCCCCACCCTTAGCAGACCACAGTGTGTGTGACACCTCAAGCATCAGATGGAGTTTGGGTGTCCAGTGCTGAGATGGGTATATTAAGAAAGCAGTGCACTCGCTGACCTGAGGGTGTGTGTGTTCTAAAGTGCTTGTGCTCTGAGACTTACCGTTTTCTCCTGCTCCTCCTCAGCATCTGAGTCACTCTCATCATCTGGATGAGACAGAACAAAATGATTCATTTCTTTAAGTAAATAGATTTATAGACAGACAGACATAAAATTCTACGTGTAAGCATATTCATATGAATTGCAGTTTGTGTTTGTACCCTGAGAATCCTCCGGAGGTTTGGACAAGGCCTTGGCCTCCTCCACGTCACCACTGATGGACAAATTCAGGTTCTTATCTGAAAGAGAAGACCTTGACTGTCAGGGCTTGCATCGCAGTCATTTAAACTCTACTTAGTTTATACTATGCATTGTGAGTACTGACCACAGGCCTGGCCATAGGCATTGGCTTGGACGAACAGAACATACAGAGGCGGAGGGAGATGCCGTGCAACCTCAGTCTGTTTCTGAGTCTGTTCATAAGGCATGGAGAGGTAATCCTGCACTGGGAGAGAGGCCTGGGAGAGAGGCAAGGACATCAATCAGAGACAGCCATGGACTCTAAAACCTCCATCAACAATGGAACTTAACAACTGAATGAATATAAATCAGACAGTAAGCAAAGCTATCAATATCATGAATAATAAGTTAGCACTTTGTACTCCTGAGTGGAGAGAAAAGTTCTTAGGCTCCTGGACAGACAGTTGTTCTACCTGCATGATGGCGTTCAGGCCAGGCTGTAAACTTGTCAGATGTTCCTTCTTCACCTCAATGCTCTTCTGGTTCTTCTCCTTTGTGGTCAGAGACTCTTTGTATTTCTCTGCCAACCTGTGACCAAACACACACTTTTCACAACTCCTCTGTGCATCCAACATTTATCAAGATGACTTGTTTATCAGGCTACAAACCTCTTCCTCTGTTCAAGCTCCCAGTCCAGGCGAGCCAGGGTTAGTTGGTGGGGGTCATTTTGTGTGAGGTGTGGCCTGGAAATCTCTGGAGGAGCCTCCTGGTAGAACTCTTCCTCGGACACCAGGTCTATCTCCTCGTGTTTAGAACTATTACAGAGAGACAAAAATGTATTATCATTGTAACGACAGATATGTATGCAATTATTGAGTCAGGACAGGCTGCACTTGAACCGAGACAACATTTTAGTGCCTCTCTTAGTGAGTGGAATGATGAAATGTTGGACTCACTTGAACTCTAAACATTTGCTAATCTCCTTCTGAAGATGCATAACTTCATACAGCAGGTTTTGTAACTGAAGGTGCAGCACATCCACTCTCTGCTTTGCCTAAGTGGAAGAAAAAGTGGTCAGTGCTCATACTGACATACAACCCAAGAGACCCCGAACAATAACAATGTGACAAATTAAGATTGAGGAATAATAAGGATCAACAGTCGCAAGTCAAGATTTGATGGTAACATGAAATCAAAATCAGAATCTGACCAAAAAAAATGAGAAAAATTAAAACACCGTGTGTGTTTAATCATTTTTGCTGACAGTAGCAGCTGCTGCAGCTCGAGGTGTTGTAAATAGAAAAAAAGAGCTCAATTCTTCTTTCTCGACCAGCACCGAATGCGCTGAGGCAGCACTTTTTCAGCAATCGATCGGAATCCAGTGAATTCAACGCAAGCCGATATCCCATGCAGACACACCCGTGTTAGAGGGTTGAGTGAGACTTACCTCGTGCGTTTGGTCTCTGCCTCTCTTCAGTCGCATGTGCGCAAGGCGATTGAGTTTTTTCAGATTCATGAAGTGGATGCAGCTCTGCATTCGTTTCTGCTCCACCTCCACACACTGAGAGAGGACACATGATTATGTCGACAGCCAAGAACCATGACTTCATCTTAACTCACGGATACAATATGGTGATTGACTATACACTTTTTTAAATATTCCTCTGTCGTGGAGCACTGTACTTGTTTTTATGATCACAGACCTCATTTACACACGTTGCGCTGGTCTGTGATGTGAGTGATGACAGAACAAAGCGAGTGTGTTTCTTTGGAGTGTGGCTCTCACCCCCTCCTTGGCTCCATTGGATTTAAGCTCCTGGATCTCACTCATGAGTGTGGCCAAACTCTCACAGGATTCCTTGTACAGCAAATAGTCTTGCTTAGGGTCACGGCCATCCAGCTCCACCTCCTCATTATACACACGTACATCCTAACAAATTAAAACATGACCAGGGTGAGTGTTTCTGAGACTGGGGATTGGAATATATGAACTCAGTACATGGGCAGGATGAGACAGGGGGAAGCCTGGCTCCCAGATATCGATACAAATCAAAAGATGCATACTTTGTGGAGTGTGGGCTGCTGTAAGAACAATGGCGATCACTTCCTTTTCTGTAGGTCCATACATTCCACCAAGGTCCCTTTGAATGTGTTTTGGGAGTAAGCGATCTCGGGTTCAGGGCCCAACCATTACCCACTAACAAACAACAACAACACAGGCTCTCCTGTGACCCCTATCGAGGGTCTCCATACCTGCGGTTCCCCCTCTCCACGTCCTCGCTTCATCTCCGGTGTTCCTCCTTCGCTGCGAACGACCTTCGACTTTCTCTTCTTCAGGGCGTCCGACGACATTGGTGACTAAATAAAGGCTGAAAACAAACCTCAATGAGAACAACAACATACTGTTTCGCCGTGACGATAGCAGGCTAACTAACGTGCCACTATCATTTCCCTGTTGGCCTGTTAGCATTGTAGCTGAATGATAGCGGCCCCTGGCTAGCACATTAGCTATCAACTTTAAGCTTTTCGGTTCACACAGACACATTTCCATTCACCTACCACGATAAATCAATAAAATACGCGTTTTATTAAATGTATTGTAGGAGTGTGTTTACCTCAGATGTACAGGAAACGTCTGAAACTGTTAACACGAGATGACTGCTCCTGTGCTATATGATTTGTAGCACTACCGAGCGCGAGTACAACGGAAGCCGCTGTGTGTCAAAAAAAAGCAGCGGCTCTACTGACACCTAGAGTCAAACAAATGTAAACACAACGGACTGCACAATAATGAAACGTGTTTGAGGGAATTCAATTACAACGAAGAAAAATCCTTGATTACATTTAACTTCATGGTTGTATTATTTGATAAATGATCTGCAAACTCCAAAGACAAAGGTTGTCGAATGGTAAAGTCACAATACTTTCAAAAATACTCATATTCAAATTTCTGAGGCATTGGAAAATGCATGAACAACAACAAACTGAAACAAGTGTTTTGTCTGTCCTTTCTGAACTATTGTATTGTGGTGCAATATGGTGGCCTCCCTACTGACCCCCCCCCCCACCTTGACGTAATAAGAAAACACTCATTTTAAGGTAATGAACACGTCATACACGTAGTTGGTTATACATTTATAAGATACTGATATGATTTTCATGTCATTACTGTCAAATGATTGGAGATAAGTTCACCTAAATCTTGCACTATAGATATTTAAATTTGTTTTGGACAATTTCACATTATGTACATCTAATATTCAGCTTACTATCCAATAAATGACACCAAATATGCAAACGTTTTTTATTGACATTTCTAATAACACTTTACATAATTCAACAAAGTTTAGTCAACTGAAATTACAAAAAGCAAAACCCCCCATATTGCTTCTTCGTCAGAGCATCTGACACCGTCACAGTCCACGCTCACTTGGCCATATCAATCAGGCTCTGCAAAGACGTGGGCACCCAGGTCTTCTCCCCTTGCACAAATACAACCCCTCTATCGATGTAGATGACGATTCGCCCAAACGTGTACAACTGCTTTCCCTCGTGCCGTTTGGCCACTAAGGGCATGAACACAATGTTATTTTCCTCCGCCTTGGTCTGGATGAGATCTTTAAAGTTAGTTGGGCCGACAGAATTAATTCCCCTGTGAGCCACGCTCTCTGCATCTCTGCGTTCCTGCATTGTTTCGTACTGGAAGTCCTTTCTCCTCTCCGTCTGTGTGAGGTAGGCAATATTTTCCCTGGCACCAGGTTGCATGTATCCACCTGTAAAGATGAAAAAGATAAGTCGCGTTTTACAAGAGTTGTTAAAAAAGTGGATCTCTGAGGAAAGGCTAATGTATATGGTTTCATCTTTAAATCCTGACTGTGTGAGGTACTAACCCATGCTAGTAGAGACAGCACGGTTCATGATGTCCAAAGCTTCATTGAACTTCTCCTTTATGACAGGCTGTGCCAACAAGATGTCGCTGAACATACTCTTCCATCCCAGGTACCATTTTGTGATTTCCTCATAGTTTGGACTATTGCTCAACCACAAACACAGCACCTATATTCAGTACCAAAAAAAACAGAAGGATTTGATGAAAGGGAACATTTATAATCATAAGATGTAGCTGACGATATACTAAACATTTCCTGTAAACAACACGTTCACGGACCTGCAACCACTTGCCCAGGAAGTTTTTGTCCAGCAGGGACACTATGCTGGATGTGGACAGCATCCCCTCCCAGTCCATCACCCAGTGAAATGGCTCCATCTGCTGCTGGTGAGGATTAATAACCAGCTCATCCAGACACAAAGCTGTAGTGAGAGGCAGGAATCAAAAGAGAAAGCATTGAAATGGACACCATTGCCAGGATAACCTTACAGTTTCTGCTGATGAGGACATACCAAGCTTTGGAATGATGTTTTTCACCATGAAGGCCTCCCAAGCACCAGGCGTGAAAACGTCTTTCCACGGTTGCAGAATGAGGCGAGCTGATGTGTCGCTGGGATGCCACCGCTGCAATGCATTCGACAGCTTGTTCCTGATGGGCGGGTACAGAGGCTCGAGGCGTGATTGGAGCAGTGGAAGCCAGGGGTGGATCCAGGAGTGAATGGGCACAGTGTCGGTTAAGGGGTTCCAGCTGTCAACCTGTCAATCAACACAAATGAGTTAGATATGGAAGGAAATCATCAATGAGTAAGTCATTTAATGAGCAGGCAGTTTTTCCTCAAATCTGAGAAAGCGTGTATGTCTTGCCTCTCGTTGAAGTCGGGGTAAAATCAAATGCTCCAAAAGGTAATCCAGGATCCATACTGGAAGAAGAGGAGCCCACAGTTCTACACAGTCCACCATTGGGCCGACCATTCGAGGCTGCCAGCCAGACACACATGTCCGCATCACTGGGATCCACACTTCCCACAGCAGTCTTGAACAAGAAAGGTACAAACGGTTAAAACAAAAAAACGACTGCAACAAGAAGTAAATGTAACCGATTCATACCCGTAACAGAGTGTCTATTTGTTTACCTGTGGTAAGGGTCCATGTTTGAATCTGGGGCACCGTGATGGAGGTCTCTGGTTTCAAGGATTGCTCTCCACTGGCCAATATCTTCAAGACAATAAGAGCTGTCCTGAAAAAGATGAAGATAATTGATGGCTCATTTATTAATGATTAAATAATGACAATGCACAGTTACCTCAAAAGAAGCTGATTAGAAATGCATACCTTCAGTGGGTCCCAAGAGCAAATTTTCTCTTTGAGTAACGGATGAACAACAGGTACAGCCAGGTCTGACAATCCCATAGTTTTGTATTCTTCATAATAATCACTTTGCAAGGTCTCAAAGATCTGTGCACACTCCTGCAACAAGAGCAAAGGAAGCACCATAAGGAATTTAATATCTTGATTTGAAAACAGAGGGGAGACTGAGAAAGTGAAATAATCCATCAATGGAAGCTTTTAGTCTGAGTGCGTACCTGCAGGGAGGGTCCCGCTCCAGGTGCCGTCTCATCAGAAGGAAAACGATCCACCAGAGCCATAACGGCCTCCATTTTCTGGATGGACTCTAGGTCTATGTCCAGTTTGCTCTTCAGCGCTCGAGCCTCGTGGCTCAGAGACACCACTACATCTTTCTCGTGCTGCAGACGTCTGGCAGACTACCAGAACGTTTAGTAAAACCAAACAGAAAGAAAAAAAAGAAACGTGAGAGAGGCGCAGATATTGCTGAATCACGCATGGAAAAATATCAGAAAACACAACAATAAAAAAAAAAAAAGCATCAGGCTGTTGATAAACCTCTTACCTGCAGTATGTCCTGTTCCGTCAGATCTATCAGTAGCTGCAGGTTATGTTCCAGCTCAGGCAAAGCAAAGCCAGTTCCTTTCTGATCGCGAGTGGACGTGCTTGATGGACCCTCGTCTGGGACACTGTGCTTATTGGACATCTGGCTGTAACTGTAGTAAACCTTTTGTTCTCTTCCAGTCATATCAATCACCTAGAGGCAGGGGGAGGTATGAGGAAAATGTCATCACCATAGGCTATTACAGCCTGGTTACAATCTGAAGTCCCCTCCAACATACCTTGACCTGTGCCAGCTCTCCAGCAGAAGCTGCTATACTCCGCCCTGCCAGTTTCCCCTTAGCTTTGAGTTCATCTACAGTTCTGTAGGAGTACTTGGGTTTCTTTTTTCCCACAGGCCCTGCTGGATCCTTACGCCACTGTCCTAGCTCCTTCTGGAACTCCTTAATGGGCAAGAATTCAAAAGAATTTCAAAAACAATGTCTGAAAACAACATCTATATATTCAAACATTAAAACTAGGATCGAGATGAAAACAAGGACAAAGATATTTTTGCTTGTATTACCTTCTCTTCTTCCTCTTCCGAGTCGACCAAAGGAAAATCCTGGAGACTCTGTTGTGTTCGTTCATTTCCGTAAGCCCCCACTGCTCCTTTGCCTTTACGAACCTTCGCCTCGATAGGGTTGACGATACCTGCAGCAGTAAGACCACAACTTGTACAGCAGCTCAACTCAAACATACAGAGAAACAGACCATGTCGATGACATGGTCTTCGCAGAGTCACCCACCTTGTGCATTCTTGCCCAGGCCTCTGCCTGGCTGGTAGCCCATTTTCTGCAGAAGCTTCTGACCAATGCCCTTGGTGTGCTTCTCCCAGCATCCAATGCCTGGTCCAGTGTGGATGCCACCTGCAAACCTCTGGGACTGATTCTTGCGAAAATTACCCTGCTAATAACAAGACATAGGTAATGATATCATTGCTCGCTTGTTCTTCTGTTGCAAGATATACTGCAATGAGTTGACATGTTCACTTAAGAAAAATTACCATCTGCAGTTTTTTGGGTGCAGTGCTGCGAGGAGGAGAAGGAGCAAGAGGAGCATCGTCATCAGATTCATTCGAGTCTCCTTCGCCTTTTTGCTGCTGCTGCTGCTGCTGCTTCTCCTCAGCTGCAGTCTTACGCAGACCGGCACTCACAAAGCTCACTGGAGCAGAGTAGTCTTTAGACCTAGAGAGGAAACACACAATTTACTTTTTTAAATCTAGGAAGCAGGTGTTAGTGGTATTACATGAGCTACTCCTGATGGGATGACTTCATAAAAACAAACCAATGGCTGTAAATACCTTTTGCCTCCAAAGCTCGGCCTCTCATCCTCATCCGAGTCTTTGTCGGCCCAGATGCCATAGGTTGCCTGCTCCTTAGTCTGCCTATGTCTGCGACGGTCTGGGTTGAACTCATTGGCCAGATCCCACTCTGTGACTTCGAAGCTCTCAATCTCCACACCGTCCTCCTCTTCATCGCCCCTCCGCCCGTACAGGTGGGACATAGACATCTATTGATATCACATCAAACATATTACGATCATTACCGATATGATAACAGGTTTCTGCAGCCATCGCTATGACAACAGAGAAAAAATTGTTTGTTTATAAGCTTTATTTGTGAAGGTCTCGAAGATTTAGTGACATAAATGTAATGATCAAAGATTTAACACACACACACAAAAAACAAGACGAATCCAACAGTTTGAGGAACCAATTTTGGTTTGTTGTCATTCGGTCAAGAGAATTGTGAACCATAAAGATATTTATGTAAACACATGCTAAATCCCATCAAACACTGATCCTTATACATACGCTGATTTCATCTGTAATACATCAATTTCAACACTGGTGGTTACTGAGCTCTATTGGACAATGTGAAGGATTGTTCTTTGGCAGGTTTACATATATGGTGTAAATGGTTGTTGGCACAGATGCTGGTTAACATGAGAAGCACTTTGGGGGAACGGAGACATACAGATTTTGGTTGTGCCACTACGTATACAGTGAGAGGATGAATCATAAACAACAGACTGTATCGGACGTATGGCCACATGGGGAAAACAGTCATTTTAACAGACACCTACCTAAACCGGCGAAAAAACCTATCGTACGAAAGTCCACACGGCGCCTCAGAGCACATCACAGGCAACTTATCATAGGCAACATAACATAACATACCAAGATCATACCTCTACCCCTTAGATCAAAGGTGTAGGAGTTAAGGTAAACAATACACCACATAGTAATTCTCACTCCCACGAAGAAACCCTTAAGAAACATCTAACACGCAACTTAGAATCTTATCTACTTCACCCTCTCTATCTCTTGCTCCAATCTCTAATAAACCTCTTCTGGAATCAATCTCTGGCCGGAGTTGTGGTTCATAGCTGGTGACTCAAACCATCCACTTCACGAGGAATCCCTCCTCACACCTATCGTGTTGCACATGCGCAGTGAGAAGTGAAGTGACTTGAGACTTGACACGAAATCAAACGCCTCTCTATCTTACAATCATTCCAGCTGTGATAACGGGTCTCAACAGCCATCGCTATGACAACAGAGAAATTATCTCCCAATTCAAACAACGAAATGGTGAAGGATTTGCATTTTCAGTATTTTAAAATCCAGTCATTTGATTGCTGTTGCTACAGGTGTATCTCCGTTGTTGGTCGGGATATGACAACAAAATCAAGTGCCTTTCAACCAAGTTATTAACTAAAACAGTAATAATCATGGTAGTAATACATGCACTTCACTTTTGTCCATCTAGAGATTAAAAAAAAGTATTTTATGTACAATACATGTTGCGAAGAAATGAGAAAACACTGTGTGGTCAGGAAATTCTAGCAAAAGCTAACGTTAGCTGTATCAACAGCTAATGTTAGCTGTATCAGCAGCTCGATTTACATACAAATGGTGTCTAAAGAAATCAAAAGCACAACCAAATCACAGATGTGAAAGAAAATATGTCCTTACTTTTTGTTTTAGTTGCGCATTAAGACGACCCAGCTACAGCGGTTAGCTTCTTCGTAATGCGTACGAAAACACAACTACTTCCGGTGTGTTCGGCGCTGTCAAAGGTTGAATCCCGGAAATGAGCCTGTAAATATCCAAATGTTCACAAACAAAATATATTTTGAAAATTAACACGTCTAACTTTTAATTGAACAAAATATACTTTAACTGATACTATCAATTTGTCTAGAGCAAAACGTACAATCTATTTTAATAAAGTCTTTGTGACACCGGAAGAACATGACCATGTGTAACGTGCAAAAGCGTCCGACTGTTGTAACCACAGTCGCATGTCCTCCAACATAAAGTAACGCTTCAGTGACAACACGGCTACATTTTGATAGATTTATTTTTTTGATCTGTAAGGTGAACCGCTGCGGATGTCAGAGAGTGCGGAGGAGTGGACGGTGGCTCGGCGACGAAAGGGGGCAGCACGGAAGTCAACTCCACGTCTGAGATCCTCAGCTCCTACATGTAGCCAGGAGCAGCTGGATGTGGAGAAAACTCTGAGACGAATAAGTGAAACAGTGTAAGGAATCCAATGCCATGAAGCAACATGTCCCAACATATAATTTACACTGTCGTATCATACACGTCACCAGAACCCCTATACAACTGTTTATCTGCTCCATGTTCAGGTCTGAGCTGAGATGTGAGGACTTCTGTCAGGAGTGGAAGGGTGAGTATAATGAACAGGAGTTGCCAGGTCTGTGTGTCCAAACCAGCACAACTGAAAGCCCAGTGACTGGACTCAAAAATGAATACGGGTTAAAAGGCATTTGATATTTTACACATCAGTATGATTATTCATTATTGAATGTCTACAAAACAAATGGAAACAATTTCACGCAAATCTGACACCAGGCCTGACAACCTCAATGCTGATCAAGTGAACAGTTTCATCTGAGCAATTTCAAAACGTCCTGAACACAATGCTCTTACAGAGCAGCTGCAGGCTGTGGGATCAGCGCGTCGCTCCAGACCTCCAGAGAATAGGAGCTCTGAGCCGCCCACTGAGCAGTCGGACAGAGACGGGGACAGGGACGGCAGAGCGGGTCAGCAGCTGGAATGTGTCTGTTACGGCCTGGGCTCCTTCTCTTCCTGTGCAGCAGCGCGTTACCAGCTGGCCATGCTGCTGCTGCTGCTGGATGCCGAGCAGGTCAGAGACAGGTTTCATTAGTGAGATAACACACAACGTTTACTTTGGCCCTGCTCCCCATGAACTCTGTCACCGCTCTGTTCTCTGTAGATTCCACTGGACGATTGCTCCATTTATGATCCCATATTCTCCAGTGGAGAGAGGGATGTGCTGAGGAGGCTGGGTCTGACTGTGCTTACAGAAAATGAGGTCAGTTGAAGTCTTGTATTCAGCAATGGTACGATGCAGCAAACAAACACACACACACACACACACACCAGTCCACTTGATGTTCATAGTAGATTGATGGCTTCATGTTGAGATTCTCTCTCACTCTCCCCTGTTGTCCAGGAAGGCAAGCGGCCGACAACAAAGCCCACACTCTTTTTCTTGATCCATTGTGGGAAAGCTCTGTACAACAACCTTCTGTGGAGGAACTGGAGCACTCAGCGGCTTCCCATGATGATAATCATCGGAAACAGCTTGAACTCCATGAGGGAAAGGTTTGTACAAGATTTTCAATGATGGAGATGAACCAAGGGAAGGCATGAGGAGGTGACATTCTCTCTCTCTGCACCAACAGGGCGATCGAGAGAGAGTTCCAACGGGACTACAGCTACATCACTCAGGCTGTGGGTGTGTGTGAGGAGAGAGTGCTGCCATGTCCCTCTCGCTTCATCGACGTCTTCAGCGACACTGCAGTCATCACTTTTCAGACCAGCAGCTTGAACAGACTCCCACAATCCACCTGGTCAGAGGCCCCTGAACCACAGTACCAACACTGCACAGATTTGGAGATTATACAAAGACAAACAGAGCTGACATATTAGACATGATATTTATTTTATTTTTGCCATTCATAGAAACTGGCACTGTTGTTCAGGCATCAAGAACTACTGACTTTACTTCTATGACGAAACATTTTAAAGGTCCTGTGTGTCCTAAGTTTTTGTCATATCTGTTGGTCAACATTGGTGAGTTAGCCTTACATTCATATCTGGGCCTTTCTGAACTAAAGGTAATTCATACATTCAAATTGTAACCAGAGACAAATCCTTCTGTCTAAGGTAAGTACCACTCAACAGTCCATCTTCATTTCAAATTGAGGGATGGGAAACAAAAAGATCATACCAAAAAAAATAAGCAGTATGCTAGCATTTTCATTGTAATGCCCTTTTTGAGTGCATTAAAGGGCCTGTGTGAATAAAGTTGAATTGCCTATTGAGTCTCTGTAAATCACTTAAAAATAGCATTAATTTTAATCACTTGTGGTTACTGCTCTCTGTTGTTGGGCATATTTACATGTATGCTGTGAATGGTTGATGGTGCAGATGCTGGTTTACAAGGGAGGCACTTAAGGTGAACGAGGATATATCGATTTTGGTTGTGCCACTATGTGTATTGTGATGAGGGGCGGGGCTTGAACTCGGGTTTTCTGAGTGCCAAGCATGGATCATAACCACCCGGCTTTATCGACCATATGAATTTAAGGGTAAAAAGGTCATTTTAACGGTTATGAGCAAATACAGCATGTGCAACACGATAGGATTTCAGGAGTCCAGAGAGGGGATATCCCAGTACAGGTATTTGCTCATGATCTTTAAAATGACCGCTTTCCATTTAGAGGCACATGTCCAATATAGTCTGGTGGTTATGAATCATACTTTACACCTTGAAGACCCGTGTTCGACTTCCCACCTGCTGGGAATTTTTTAGAGAAATAACATTGTAAAGATCAATATTTTAAATTCCACATTTGTCTTTTTCTCCAGGTTTGAGGGCCTCTAATTCAGAAACTATCCATAACTGCAACAGTAAACCGATAGTGACTTTGTTCATGGTGATGCCTACTATCTATACTGTAAATTGCAGACAGATTTGATGGTGGAATTTAAAG
>JAFBJT010110293.1:53462-96940 GCA_016785325.1 Chascanopsetta lugubris
ATTATTTATGAGAGAGAGAGAGAGAGAGAGAGAGAGAGAGAGAGAGAGAGAGAGAGAGAGAGAGAGGAGAGCTGGTGATGTTGCCTAAGCCAGTTTACATAAGCAGGCGGGTAAACAACTCATGGAGCTCAGCATGGGACAAGCGAAAGAGAGAGAGCGAGATAGGCCACGCCCACATGTTAGCCTGTTTGGAAGAAAAAAGAAATACGTGGTGTCGACACAAGTCCGTTTAAAGCGGGAAACATGCGGAGCTCTGCAGAATTCCAATGTACGTATCCTGGCAGAAGTTTGGTCATCATCCTCATTAAAGGAACATTCTGTTCAATCTCATAATGGAGGTTACTGGAGAACAGCGGGATGCAGTGTTGAGGAAACACATGGGAGACGGAACGGTAGAGCGCTCCCTGCTGAGTCAAAAGGAAATTACAAAGTCCAATCATCACTAATTGTGATGGGTTCATAAATCTTTGAGTCAATTTAAGGATATTATAAAGGGTTATTCAAAGTCACACACATTAACTTAAGACATTAAACAAAAAAAAACCCAAAATCAAAACATCTAATTAATTAATGTTTTTGAAAATATAATCATTTTAATATTATAATATTTTTTTAACCGTTTAAAGATTTACATAAGACATTCTCGATTCAATCAAGAATTTAATCCCTCTTTCCTCCTCCGATTCCAGACCATTAACTCAGACATGACACACAAAATCACCAGGGCAATATGTACTGAATCAATCTTTATTTATATTAAATTAAAAATATACTTCTGACAGATTCATGTAACAAACATGAGGAACGGTATTTCCATGGTATAAAGCTTTGGGTGAGGTTCCAAACAACTCAAACGGGAAAAGTGTGGAAGGAAGAGGCGAAGGCAGAGTTTGCGGCCTCTTTCTCCGAGAGCATGCAAATCAGGAAGAGAGAAGAGATGATTGTGGGAAAAGAGTTGGACTTGGCTCAGTAATACTTCCAGTAGAAAGGAGAAGGGGTGTGTCGGCAGCACTGGGTTCATGTGGGGATGAGAGGTGAAGGCTCCTCCTACTGGACAGGGGGAGCATGGCGGGGAATGAGGAAGCAAAACAGAGGCGACGCGAGCGAGCGCCTGAAACCTCACATGATGACTAGCTCGATTCACAACAGAGAGAGAGAGAGGGGTTTTCCAAAATCAAATTCTCATTAGTCAAAAGGTACACTTCCATAAATGTATGTACACAGATTCCCATGTGGATATAGTCCGGAGAAAACAGCAGGACCATAGAAAGGTGGCGAACGCCTCCTTATTTACAAACGCACCATGTCGGCCGTTTCAGAGCTTTTTAGAAAAATACTATTCACATTTGTTGTTGGAGTGACAAATTTCGCAGAAATCCCAAAAGATTCTGTACATTTTCACTGATTCCTTGATGGATTGTGCAAGAATAGGATGGAACAAAAATGACGAGTCCGGGATCAAATGGAAAAACCCAGATTATAAAGACTACTCCAGGAATTATACAGGAAAACCAAACCCGGAGGAGGAGGAGCCAAAGTTTGTGATGGGAATTCAGTCAAAAACATCCGGGAATATTTAAATATGAGGAGATATAAAGGTGGAGGAAGGGAAAACACGTTGGGATCATCATGCGGGAGGAGAGAATGAAACTTTACATCAAAGAATTCAGGAAATAAAATCACAGAATTCCCAAAAAAGGAAAAAGTGATCGGGCGTTCTGGAGCTGCCACACACACACAGAGGGCTGAGGATAGCAGCAGGTCACACACACTCACATACACACACACACACACACACACACACTAACACACACGCATACTAATGGAAGATTAGACCATATGAGGACGCTCAGTGTCTTTAACCCGATTCACACACGTCTCCTCCTCTTGCTCTAATTCCAGGAAAGAAACTTCTCTTCCTCCCCCTTAAAAAACACAGATTTTTCAAGATACTCTGTATAAACAAGCTCAGACAGGCTGGAATTAAAGCCCCTCTCCGACTCGTTGAATTAAAATACTCCATCATCAAATAATAATGGCGCCATCAAAGATGCCTCACAAACGCTGTTTGAACTTTTCCCAAGTAAACACACGAATGTTTCAGACAGGGGTCAGTCCGTCAGTCAGTGTGAACCACCTTTAACGTGTGTTTTCATTCCCAGTGAGGTTTTCTTTTTTCCCAGTTTCCTGTCCGAAGAGGAAAATGCTGCATAAACAAGCTGAATATTTCAGTAACGTAGGCGGAAGTTCTTGCCAGTTTGATCAAAGTGCTCGATGGGGAGGACAAGCACATACAGCCTTGCATGTAAACACACACACACACACACACACAAATATTCCGACGTGAGGAAAAAGCTCAGCCTCAGCCAGATGATAAAAAGACGACAAAGCAAAAAGCACAAAAGTTCTAACGTCTAGAAAATGTTAAATCTCACTAAAGAAGGTTGTTTCTGACTTCGGCAGATTCGGACATTCCCGATAGAATTCCGAGGTCACAGCTATATCTGGGAAACTCTTATCTTATCTTATCCAAATAAAAAATGTTCTTATATGCTGAAGCTAACGATTAAAATAATTTAATCTTTTCTTGTTAAGAAAACGTCATGATTACCTGGTACTTATTGTTTTGGGACGTGTCTGCATCGATGCCAAGGTTTGTTCGGATTAAGTGCTGGCATTTAAATTAATAAAATAATACTTTTTTTAGATAATAAAAATCTAATGTTTTTTGTATTTAACACACCAACTATAAATAAAGACAATAACAAAGCTAAAACACCATTGAACACTAGCTACATCTTTTGATTCTGATGTAATTTGGGGTCATGAGGGCAGAGTTTAGACGAGTTTAGATTGGACCAGTCACACGTCAAGGTCCTGTGCATCGCAAGTGGAGTTTTCTGTTTCTTCATCAAATCACTAATTGACCAGATGTGTCGCCGTTTATTCCCGATGTCTCCACATTCACGGAAGTTACTTTAATATGATCAGGAAAATTCTGAATACTATCTGATTTTTCTACATTGTGATTGTGAAGCTTTGCTTCTATCAGACACAAAATAAAATACATTTGTAACTGTGAATATGTCAAATAAATATTTTACCACAATACATTTACCACATTTAAACTTATGTATGTCGTGGTGCTGCCCCTCTGGTGGTAACTAAAATACTAGCAATGAAGCATTGGCTTAAGCAGATACAACAAACATATTCACGTTAACGCACGCACACACACAAACACACAATTTCTTTCTTTCATTCCAAGTCTTGTTCGTATTGTTACTTCTTTGACGTAGACAATATTCTGAAGAATCCAACATTTTTTTGATCTTCCGTCCGATTACATGCATCACTCTCTCTCTCACACACACACACACACACACACACACACACACACACACACACACACACACACACACACAACCGACCAGTGACTCAGAATTCCATCTCCTCACCTTCTGCGACTAAAGATTATACAAAAAGGTTTTCCACCCCAAAAAAATTGGGCAAAAGTGGAGCGGACACCAAGCGGTGTTCGTCCTGCTTGTGTGTGTGTGTGTGGTGTGTGTGTGTGTGTGTGTGTGTGTGTGTGTGTGTGAGGACATGTGTGTATTCTGGGCGTCACAGTATCACAATTAAAGTAGAAATATGAGATGGAAAAATTGAGGAACTATGTCATTTGCAAAAAGACAGAAAGTGATGGTTCCGGCTGTGGGAGAATACCATCTGTCCATGTTTGCTCGGAATCATTTCTGGTCTGGGATCAACAGGAAGTAGTCAAAGGTCCGTTTCCTGCCATGGCTGGGTCACCACCGTGGCTGGCAGTGAGTTGTGTGACAGTCATGTGCCGATCCTTCACCTCGTTGGATCCACACAAAGGAAATGGAGTGGGTAGGATAGTGTAAGACTCCGCCTCCTCCTGATGTTGCTACAGTCGATGGCAGACGGCGGGGGGCAGGTCTGGCGGCACCTTTGGGAGCGGGATAGTGAGAGGATGACGTCATCGGAGGAGGAGGAGGAGGGGTCTAAACCACAGTGTTCCGCTGCCGGTACGGAGGAGGCGGCAGAACAGTTTCGGCCTTCAGGGAGAATTCCGTCATGTACTCCGGGTTCTCCGCCGCCGCCGGCCGTATGTGTCCGTTCTGCTTGTAGAAGAATTTGGTGTTGGTAGAGCCACCCTGGGCGCCGTCGGGGGTGGGCTGGGTGGAGGTTTTGGGCGGCAGGCTGTGTTGCCAGTACTCTGGATTGTCGAAGGTCACCTTAAGCTTTTTGCCACTGGACTTCCCCGACATCTGCCCACCGTGTTTCAGCATGCTGCCAGGGTGCGATGATCCATGGCTCTGGTAGGTTGGCAGGCTACTGTGCCCCATGGCGGCAGCGGCAGACAGCACCATTGTGGGACATGCCTGGGATTGAGCGCTGGAGACGGCGCCTGGATTCCCAGTTTGTTGTCCCCCAGGTTTGACTTGGTGGGCGTGGTCGAGGATGTGGGTCGCCGGAGCGTGGAGGCAGGTGAGGCCAGATGGCGAGGGCTGGGTGGAGGGCATTGGGTAGCGTGGCAGGCTGGTCTGGATGG
The DNA here is from genome assembly GCA_016785325.1 of Chascanopsetta lugubris. Classification (NCBI taxonomy): domain Eukaryota; kingdom Metazoa; phylum Chordata; class Actinopteri; order Pleuronectiformes; family Bothidae; genus Chascanopsetta; species Chascanopsetta lugubris. The sequence goes on from JAFBJT010110293.1 coordinate 58,042, forward strand.
TGAGCGGGAGGTGGGAAACAGAGATGGTGGCAGTGGAGGGCAGTGGGAAGCCGTTCCTCCTCAGCACCTCCAGCCCGAGGTCGGTGGGGTTGTGGAAGGTGTTGAGGTAGAGTGGCTCATTGATGTACTCTTCCTCGCCTTTGGGCTGAGAGTTTGGCGTGCCGTGGTAACCCGGGTTGTCTAGAGCTTGGATCTCGCTGTTTTTACGCCATGACACAAACGGGTTCTCCTCGATGGGATTCAGGTATTCTGCAGCATGGGCCGGGAGAGGAGGAGGGAAGTGAAGGAGGAGGAGTAGGAAGAGAAAGAGAAGAAGTGTTTGTGAGAGAAGGAAACACAGGAAGTAAAGGGATAGTTCGCCTTTCTTTAAGTGAGGATCTATGAAGTACTCCTGGAGAATAAATATATTATACTGATGCTCCTGTCTCTGCCCCTTTTTACTCTGGGACATGTCTACTTCCTTCTCCGGAGCCGACAGGAAACTGGAAATGGCGAGAGGTGAAAATTCCAGAAAATTACCCGTCACACAGAGCAGTAATCGTGAGGAGCTGCACCTTTTGATTCCACAGATTCACCATCAAAGGATCAAAGGAGAAAAGAGCCGGATTGATAGAGGGAATGTGAGTAGCAGGTCTGCACGTGACAGGAAGTAAACAATCTACTGTTTTAATCTACTGTTGTAGATTTAAATTCTATTTCCTGCTTCTGCTTACATCGCTCTTGCACCGCAGTCTACTTTTAAAGTTCAGTTTTGTCCAAAGTTTAGAAATTTCAACCCGTGTGATCAAATGGAATGACAGGAAGTGTACTATTTTTTTCATATTCAAATTCTATTTCCTGCTTCTGCCTCATGAAAAGGGGACGTTTAGGAATTCTATGATAAAGACAGAAGGTACCTGAGGAGCTCTTGTCCTTCATGGGCGTCATGTATCCGTCCTCGTCCATGTCCCCCCTGGACGTCCGCTCTCCCAGGGAGATGGTGGGGTCGGTGCTGTACCTCTGCCCGCCACTGTCCTCGCCACCAGTCTGGCTCAGGCTCTTCTTGTGCAGACTACCATTGCAGCGCCCATCTAAGGATGCACCTGAACCGCCTGCTGCCGCCCCCGCCGCCAACTCTGGGTTCACATTGGCCTGGGAACCCACTGCCAGGCTGTCGGCGGGGTTCGAACGACCATCTCTGTAGCCAAACTGGTTCTGAGGGAGCAGACAACAGGAAGTTAACCATAACTTAATTTGTAGTAAATACTGTTCCTGCTTATTAACATCAGCTCATGCAGGAAGTGGAATGAAAACAGAAGACGATGAATTTCAGCAGGCTCTGATGAAGTGTACTCTTTGACAAACAGCGCCCCCTCTGGTGAGGAACACACATAGAACCCACCAAAGGTCAGAGACAAGTGGTAAAAGCAGAATTTGTTTCCTTGGAAAAATGAAAAAAGAAAAGGAAAGATCAAACAAATGCTAGAAAGAGGAGGTGTGATTGTTGTGGCGCGGCACCCCCTGCAACGAAGGCCGTTCGCCTGCAGCAGGTGAAGCACAGACTGAGCTGTGTTGGCGTAGTGGTTCCGCCCTGAGGGAGAGTAAAGGAGCAGCCCGGCCAAACACCTGGACCTCAAGAAAAGAACAGAAACTCCCTCAAGAAAACACAAAACATGACACCAGGAGCTAAAGGCTTCTCGTGGCGCTGTCTCTGCTCGCCGTGGGCTGTTTAACCCCGCCCACCTCCACCCCCTCCTCCTCCTCCTCTGCACCGACTCCAACACACAGGAGCAGCAATTATAGGGAGCGCAGCAACAAACAGAGAAAGGAAAGAGAAGGAAATGTCCCGGGGTCAGATCCATCCACCTACTCCTCCGTCTTCCCTCCATCGCAATCAGCTCCCAACTTCTGTGCTCATCCCGTCTTCAAAGCCGCTCGTTATCCCCCACTCGTTTCATGTGGGAGCGTGAGAGAGAATCAGACCCGATGAGATAATCGTATGTATCTGACTGCGTCTGCGGTGCTGCAACCTGAATCACTAAACTTCATCTACGGAGGCCGCCAGGAAGTCAATGAGCTCTGGATCTGGGAATGAGCGGGGGGGCTGAGGGGGAGGTCAGGCTTGTTTCGGTTTGAGTTGGGGTGTTGACCTTGAGCTTGGACGCCCCAGACTGGATTAATGAGTGTGTTTTATGACGTACGCGTGGTCATGTGGGTGAAGGTGGAGGAGCGGCGTTCCGGAGGCAAACATTACGAACATGGCTCCGCTCTCATTGTCTCCTCCGTCTCTGGAGGTGTTCTGAGAGAGCTGCGGGTATTTGCTTATGATGCCCTGAGTAATGAAAGCCGGGCCTGGGGAGCCGGCGAGCACAGAGTCCGGATTTAACTGGCGCTCTTTAGGAAGGGAATGATGGAGGTGGCCATTAGCGATGGGAATTCACCGATGAATTGGAAGTTGGGAGTCACCTTGAGCTCAGACAGAGGACGAGGAGTTTTTCAGTAAACGGCAAAAAAATAATGTGTGGAAAATTTTTCAGAGTTTTTTCTTTCCAGCTCACATGGAAGATCAATGATCTAATGTGGATATCTGAATAAACCATTTTCCAAATTTGACAGAAATAGAAGAAGAACAGGCTGTAATCTCCAACCTTTTCCCGTGGGAATGCCAAACAGGAAGACCTTTCAAAGTAAAACTCAAGCAGACATGATAGGAAAGAGGCCTTATTTTGGAAAATATACTGTCATGTCATCGTAGAACAGGATATTTTTTCCCAGTCAGGAAGAACAAGCACAGACGAGGACAGGGATTGGAATAATGACGGGAATAATCCATCCCAAAATAATCAGATTAATGTGTTTAAATGGAACGTTTGAATCCTGATAATTCTGATAGTTCTTACTCTGTTGGAGTCGACCCGGGGCCGTGTGTTGTAGGACTGTGGGGCAACGGTGTATCCTCTGGGGACCAGGTATTCCTCTGCGTCCATCAGGTCATCCAGGTCCTCCTCATCCAGGAGGCTCTGGAAGAACTTGCTGTCGTTGGGGCTGGGAAGCTTCATGCGGTCGTCTCCCTGGAAACCAGACACTGACTTGATGAACTCGAACACATGAGAGAACAAGAGGAGCTTTGATGTTGTTGTTTGGTGGAGGAAAGAGACAGAGAGAGAGAGGACACACCTGGATGACCAGGTAGCGCTGGGGGTCACGGGCCATTCTGCAGAACTCTGCCGCCAGCTCTTTGAACTTGGGCCGACTGTCTGCGTCAATCATCCAACCTGAGGGGATGGAGCCACAGAGAGAGAGAGAGAGAGAGAGAGAGAGAGAGAGAGAGAGAGTGAGAACAAAGAGTAATTTAATTAGTTTCATTTTATAGATAATAATACTAATAATAATACTAATAATAATACTAATAATAATACTTTTCAACCAGTAAAAGAGATGTTATGATAATATGAGGAACGAGGCGGGAACGACCACGGCATCCGTGACGACGTCATAACATCTGTGTGATTTCCATATCGACTGTGATGCCCGGTGAACGGGTTAATCATCTCACATACACACACAGACATATACACATACACTCCCACAGGACATCATGTTTTATTTTAATCATAATCAGCTAACAAAATAAAAATAAAAATGTTTTTTATTTACTAACTACAACAATTTAAAACAATGTAACAGTATAAAAATAATAAAATAAAAGCGTTATTATATTCAGCCATATTAATATTTCAGGCTTGAGGTATACATCTTGATGTGATTGTATATTTTTGTGCCCCATTAAAACCATTCCAATTTTTTTCAACTGGCTGAATTTATGATAACAGTCTAATCAGTCTGCTAAAATAGCCTCTCTGATCACCAATGACACTGTGAAAAACATTGCTTAATACTGGAGAAGACCTGGATACTCCTGATTTCTTTCTGCCAGAGGCCTCTGTCTCTGTGTCGGGGGGTCTGCTTTGGGTTTGGGGGTCTCCTCCCTCCTCCTCCTTCCTCAACTTGTTTTGCAGCTGGTAGTTCTCTGGACGGTGAGCTGCTTTAATATATTTGTGTAAATTGGTGGCGTTACCACAGTGGAGAATGGCTCTCTAAAACACATCACATGTGGCAGTGTCCCTATCAGCTACAGTGTCAGCTACAAGTCCACACAGCGCTTCGCTTTCTGGCCGATTTTGCCTTTTATGATGTCATCTCTGTTGATTAACCTCCTGTGGCGTCCTTGGACTATATTAGCAGGCAGAAGTGCTGACAATCAGCGAGTCATCAGCGTCTGAGGACACACAGTCAATCATTCCCACTCGCTCACTCGCTTCTCCTCTCAGGCCTGGAGGTAACCACCCAGGATGTAGTGGCAGGTGGCGGCGGTGACTTCCTGCTCCAGGCCGGAAGAGGTAATTGCAATTTGCATAATGAGGCCAGAACAAGGGGAACAGGTAGAGCCTCTGACTGTTAAAGCAATTTTTTGAAAACCGATTTGAAACCGGTTATGATGCTGCTCCGTCTCATTCATCTCTGTGTCCCGATGTTCCGGTGTTAGTCTGGTTGAACAAAATCTGCTTGGCTCATTTCATGAGCCAAGCAGAAATCTGCTTGGCTAATAGCACTGCACCCCCTGCAGGTTCAGTGCCAAAGCAAGGAAGTGGAAATGCTCGCATTCACTCCATCACTGAGCTCTCCTCTTGTTTCCATGGTGATGTCGTGACCCTGTGACCTCTCTGATTACCCCCAGAACCTTTGAGCGTTCTTTTGACCTCAACGTTTTTGACATGTCTGCCCCCCCCCCCCACCCCCCCCCCCCATGTCTGCCCCCCCCCACCCCCACCCCCCCACCACTTCATTAATACGCGAAAGCGCTCCCAGGCCTGGGCAGAGTTTCATGCTGTCAGAGGCTGCTGGCAATAATTTTTCATTTGGACAAAAAACAAGTAGATATTATGACATTTCAGAGTTGGGAATATGTTTTGATCTCTGCTTTGGCCCTCAAAAGGCCAAAGCAGAGATCAAAACATATTCCCAGCTGTCGCTCAGCTGTCGTCCTTGCATATGCTGAGTCACAGTGACTTTACGGAATTACAAGATGCCATGGGTGAGGTGAGCACAGAAAACAGGAAGTCAGAACTGAGTGGCTCCGAGTCCGGTGGAGGTGGAGCGGGACCAGACTGGGATCTGGGACTGGTACATCCACCTGGAGCCTTTCCTGGAAATCTGTGAATCCTCAGCAGCCAGGAGGGAATGAGCGGAACATGGGGGGGCGGGGTGGGATGGATGTGGGCCGGAGGGAGGCATGTTCCTCCAGATGGGGATTGACACTAACAGGGAGGTGGACAAATTCCCTGCTGAGGACAGACCTGCACATCTCACCATCAACCACAAGATCACCCCAGACCACAGGATTCCATGTTTCAGTCTTAGATCAAATCCAACACAGAACTGGATGAATATGAAAAATATGAAGCATTTTATTAAACCACAGCTGCAGCCACTATTCTACTTCCAGTAGAACTGGAAATGAGATGCTTTTATGGATTATTCAAACTGCGATGACGGGAAACTACAGTTTTCCCACTTTTCCGCTTTTTATGTGAAGCTACTTTTAATATCTTCATTCCCAAATCATTTTGAATACACTACTCCTTTAAATCCTTAACATAAACATAGTATATATGATTATCTTTAAATTCAATTTTTATTACTTTTGTGTGATAAAACACATCAGATTTGATCCTTTTAAACATATTCTGTGTGTGTCGTGTGTGTCCTCACATTTGACCATGACCATGTAGACATCGATGGTACAGATGGGCGGCTGTGGTAGACGCTCCCCTTTCTCCAGGATGTCCGGAATCTCCCGGGTGGGAATCCCGTCATAGGGTTTCCCGCCAAACGTCATCAGCTCCCAGATGGTCACGCCTTGAGGAGGGAAGGAAGGAAAGGGGGAATGAGGAGAAGACAAGGAGAAAAGGAAACAAGAAAGCAGGATCTGAGGTGGGACTCACCGTAACTCCACACGTCGCTCTGATGTGTGAACTTCCTGTAGTGGATACACTCCAGAGCCATCCACTTAATGGGCATCTACACACACACACACACACACACACACACACACACAATGATATAAAAGAGAAAAGGATCGAGGAGTGAGGAGTGAGACGTCATAACATCCGTGACGACATCATAACATCCGTGACGGTGTCATAACATCTGTGTGATTTCCATATCCACTTTGGTGCCCAGTGAACAGGTTAATTATCTCACACACACACGCACACACACATACACACACACACACACACACACTCCCACAGGACTTTAAAACGCTCCCGGTCAGGAACGTGGTGGGCCTCGGCTTTCATCTCTGTTGATTAACCTCCCGTGGCGTCCTCCTGGACTATTTTAGCGAGCAGAAGCTGACATCAGCGAGTCATCAGCGTCCGAGGACACACAGTCAATCACTTGCTTCTCCTCTTAGGCCTGGAGGTAACCACCCAGGATGCAGTGGCAGGCGGCGGCGGTGACTTCCTCCAGGCAGGAAGAAGCAATTGCAATTTGCATAATGAGGCCAAAATAAGGGGAACTGGCTGATAAAGACTGATAAAGCAGTTTTTTCACTGGATTTGTGCGGATTTGAAACCAGTTAAAGATACTGCTCCATCTCAGTAATCCCAGCGTTCCGATCCGGGTCAAGCTTATCGGACGAATTTTGATGAGATGAAAACTTTTTTTTTTTTTTATCCACACACACGCCTCCACTTACACCAACCTTGCCCCCATCGGCATTGTACTCCTTCTCGTTGGCATCCAGCAGCCTGGCCAGGCCGAAGTCGGTGATCTTGATGTGATTGGGCGACTTCACCAGGACGTTGCGGGCGGCCAGGTCACGGTGCACCAGTCGCCGCTCCTCCAGATACATCATCCCCTGAGAGGGCGAGCAAGGGAGAGACACAGAGAGAGAGAGAGAGAGAGAGAGAGAGAGAGAGAGAGAGTATGAGAAACATTTATCATTTCAGATGTGAGATGGTGGCGGCAGTAAATGCCAGCACTAACATTAAAACTGATTGTCTTTCTTAACTGTCATCATCATTAACCACACACCCAAGGGGCGGGGGGGCGGCTGTTGAATCCCCCACTCATATCCTGCGAGCTCGGTGGCGGGCGGATTTTACGGCGCGGCAGAAAATGTCAGAAAGTGGTGAGAGTGTGATGCAGAACTGAAACTCAGATGAGACGAGCAGCATCTCTGTGCGTCTGTGTCGTGATGATAATAATCGGGACTGTTTTCACGAAGGCGGAGCGGCGAGAAGAATGGATGTCCTTCCACATCGGAGAATAACAACAAAGCCTTAAGCTGAGAGTGTCTGTCATATACGCAGCAAGGCCCCGACACACGCGCACACACACACACACACACACACACACTGTTGAAGCGCATTAGACCTGATGTTAAACAAGTGGACGCCAATCTGCAGGTGGATCAATACAAACACCTGAGTGAGGGGGGCAGGGCCAGGGCCACTCAGCAGACAATGAGACATTTCTAGCCAAGGCTCCAGCGATGCAATTCATTGGCCATTTCAAATACTTAGGGGTGATCGTACTGTACCTGTGTGTGTGTGTGTGTGTGTGTGTGTGTGTGTGTGTGTGTGTGGTGTGTGTGTGTGTGTGTGTGTGTGTGTGTGTGTGTGAGTACAAATATCGAGCCTGGCTGTGTTGAAATGCTCATTGCGGCGAGCCACCGTGCTCCGCCTCCCCCCCAGACGAATGTGAGGATAAATCAATAGCGTGGACGTCTGGCTCACCGCAGCCCCGAGCCCTCATTCATCATCCGCGCATGTGCGCGTACGCACACACACACACACACACACACACACACACACACACACACACACACACAGACCACCTCTATGTTAGAGACAGATATGTTTCAGTGAACACAGCAGGTGACTCTGTCAGTCCGTTTGCTTTTCTCTTTCTACCTCCCAAATGAAACCACGTGTGGACCTGGCCCCTTCCTCCTCCCTCCTCCTCCCTCTCTGCCCGAATGTGTATTTAAAATACATTACTTCTGGAGGAGTGGAGGGAGGCGATCAATAACAACGTTGATTACAATAAGCCTGAAGAAGAGCAGGGCCGCGCCATATTTATCCCCGGTGTGGATGTAGGGAGGAATTAGGAATCAATGACCCGCACACTCCATTAATACACTTAGACTTAAAGTGACGGGGCAATGAGGGGGTGCCGGCGCTCTGACAGGGGCCAATGTACAGCCACTCCCGCAGCCAATTAATTCTCAGCCACTCCAGGCGGTAAACAGCTATGTCCTGGCGGACAAGCGAGAGTGTGTTTGTGTGTGTATGTGGGTGTATGTGTGTGTGTGTGTGTGTGTGTTGAGGATTGAGAGGGACGATGATTGTGCTGCTTTAACACCGCTTAGATGTCAAGAATCGCCCAGAGACAGTAAGGGGAGAAGGAGGAGGAGGAGGAAGGGGAATTTGTGGTTATTTAACCTGTGGATCACACCTCATTAATTAGTCCGTTGAACCACAGCATTGCACAGAAACATGGGGAATGCACCTTTTCTGCGGTTGGAACCTTTGGGAAAGTTCCAAAAACAGTATGAGACGTTATAAACTTGAATTAGATAAATGCATCAAATAAAGTGAAAATAATGTTAAAACATCAGAATTTCATACACAACATAATTTAACTAGATTTAACTATATATAATAATGTGTCATTGAACTATGTAATGTATATATTGAATTTAATTGTATTTATTTGAAAAAATATATATAAAGTTTAATATTAGGCAGGGTTATTCTCTGAATTAGAAAGAAAACATTAATCTGAGGAGGAGAGTTTGTGGGCGTGTCTAGCTGCAGTGCCCCCTGCAGTTCACTTTGCATGTTGACGTGTGACCTTTGGTGCAGAGATGAAGAATGTGCTGATGGACAACAACAGACAGAACATGATGCATCTTCTCTCTCTGGAAGTCCTAAAACACAGGAAACTTCAAAGGACAGGGGTGTGTGAGGAAGAGGAGGATGAAGAAGAGGATGAAGAGGAGGATGAAACATGTAAACATGTCACGTGACTGAAACTTTAAACCGACCATGATGAGAAAAACATCACAACACAACTTGGAGATTGTTTACAGGTTAAAACTCTGCGGGTGCCCCTTTAAGTATCAAATCGACAGTTACCATGGCAACACACACTTCCAGTGACAGTTACTGAGAAAACAGAAGATCACAAACACCCTTCATGACTAAATGTTTTTTTAAAGTTGAAGCCATGCTGCAAACACGGAGGAGGCTATACCACTAGGGGGAGATCCACAACATTTAAGGCTCAAACAAAATACACAAAACATTTTTTTACCAACCACAAGTTTTTAACCACCTGCTCTGAACACCGTCTCCTCTCGCCCGCATGTCGCCGACTTGTTTACGTTAGCTAACACGGTGGCCAAGGTCTCTGCAGGTCAGAGACAGATCGCCACCTTCTTGCTCACCCCGAGAGAAGAGAGGAAGAGATGTGACTGTCGTGTACAAGAAAACAAGAGGATGAAGTGGGGCATTGTGAGGGGGAGCAGCAGGGGCAAAAGAGCTCAGCGGGGGGAAGAGGAGGACAGACAGGATGGACGACAGTAGGTGATGAATTCAACTCTGTTCCTCCACAGATGTTGTCTGATAGAAACCCGACACCTTAATTAGACGGTTGCACATTGAATTTAGAGGAACTTGTCTCAGATTGGTAGCCCCAGCAACCGCTTGAACAGGAAGCAGCGGGAGGAAGCGTTCAGACGATACACCTCCTGTGTTCTTTCCTATTTCTTAATTTCACCTTATTTAAATCTTTTTTTTTTTTTTAAACACGGAGGATCAGTTCCTCGCAGGGGGGGTGTGAGATGTGTGTTTCCGGAGGGAGCGATAAAAGCGGCACAAAAAAGCCCCCCCACCCCCCCACCCCCAAGAAAAGCTTGCCGGCCCACCAAACAGGGGAAGAGGCCACAACAATGTGAGGAATATGGGACTGTCCGCGCATGGAGAACTGGGAAGGCCGTGATAAGGAGCGCTCACAATGGATCCGCTCAGGTGGCCCAGGTGGTCGTCTGTCATGCGGCATGTGCGGCGCCCGAGATAGAATGCGCAGTGGCCCCACCACGCTGCCAGCGCTCAATGCACACACGTGTGTGTGTGTGTGTCCAGCGTCCAGACGCTTTCATCATTTATACACATGACAAATTCTCATTTTCTTGCTCTAAGTAAAAAGGAAAAGAGTGACAGAACCCCCCCCCCCCCTTGCGCTGGATGGTTAGCGAGCGATCCAGGTGGATGATGGCGCTCCAGGAGTCAGGAAGAAGGCCCATTTACTCCGCAATCAACCGTCCTGGATCCACAGAGCGGGAACAACACACTGATCCATCAACCTGACAGACAGTGCAAGACTCCGACAGGGAATTCTGCTTGCCATGTTTCTAGTTTTTAATTAAACACAGAAGGAAAAGTTTCAGTCCCCCCCTGTGGGATGCCAGAGACATCCCCCCAAAATGTCAGCCAATGACAGGCAACCGTTACATCACCAAATGCCAATAAGCTCAGATGGGTACAGGAAGTGCGCCAAGCTCTGAAATGGTCAAACGGTGGTACTGCAGCCTCTGTGTCACACAATGGAAGCATCAAACTTTGTTGTGTGGTGCAGTTTCTAAAGAGCTGACACTAGATGGCGACACCTGCACCAAGTCCACAGATGATCCAGGATCCAGCTCACGCCCAAAAATGTTGTCACAGATTGAGATGACATTTAAAACGTCCTTGCACGTTAAAACTGCCACCGCCGCAGCCGGCATCATCAAATAACCTTCACTGAGCCGCACTCATGAATTGAGGCTGAGAGGCGGTAATGACGGGTTTCATGGACGCCTCTTCAGTGGGAGCGGCAGCAAACCCTCACACCAAACGGCGAGGGTTTGAATCGGCCGCGCACTCAACCTTCGCGCTAACGGCTGTAATTGGTGCCGCCACGATGGGAAGTTGTCATTTCTAATTGAAGAGGATAATTATGGTGGCGAGTGGCTTTGGGAGTGGAGCACCGGGTCGATGGCGAGTGCAGGTAGAGAGAATATCGTCTCCTGCTTGTTTTGTTAAAATTTCCTGGAATCATGAGGAGAATCCCTGTGAATTCACGTGGCCGCCGCTATTCAACTGCATGTGCGCATACTGCGCCCGCATACACTAATGAGGCCCGACGGCAGGCGTTATGAATAATATGGGTGTGTATGTGTGTGTGTGTGTGTGTGTGTGTGTGTGTGTGTGGGTGGAGAGGTGACCGATACAATCAGAGCTTCCTACCCAGTGAATCTGGCGTCAAATCCCTCCCCTCATGCATCCTTGAGCACTGCTGATCCTTACAGATAATTAGAAAGACCCAGGGGGCTTATGGCCCACCACCTCTCCTCCTCCCCCCTCCTCCCCCTTCTTGGACTCCCTACTCTCCAAGTTTTGTCGCATCAGCAGGAACGCATACGGTGCGGACTCCTGACGACCACTCTGTATGTGTGTGTGTGTGTGTGTATGTGTGTGTGTGTATAAAAAAACCTGATGTGTTTTCAGGTGTTTGTTGGGAAACGGCGGTGTGATGAGTTTGTCGAGGAGCTGCGAGATACGAAGGATTGTGGGAGTGAATTATTAATGGAGCTGAGGGGGAAGAGAGAGAGAGAATCTGAGTTTCATTAGTTCACAAAAATATTTTTTCCTCCTGTTGGTTTAAACATCTAATTTTAATTGATATATAAAAATCTGCAGAATAACCTTTAATTGAAACCTGAGCTGCCGATGAGAGGTGAGGCAGAATCGCACATATTAAATGTTTAACTTTTATTGTGATAAAAACAGGGTCTGATTAAATTGAATATATGAAATATATATTATACTGAATGAACCTTTAGTCTCCAGATTAAAAACATAGAAATATTTTTTTAAATGGCTGAGTGGAATTTGAGTTGTCTGAGGTCAATTTCTAAATTCAAATTTCTATGTCAAGATTCTTTGAGGTCAGAAAAAAAGGATACAAATCTCAAATCTAAATCTAAAATAAATAAATGAATGAATGAATGAAATAAAATCAAATGAAAAAAGAAAATGAATTAAATATAATTTAGGAAAAAAAAATATAATGAAGGAAAAATAGAATCAAATATAATGGAGGTTATGATTTACAAGGTCAAAATGAAATTTAATGTTAAAAATTACAGAAGAAAGTTTGAGGTTTGAGCCAAACTGGGATAAGATGATTTCACGTCAAAACAAAAAAAAAATCAGTATAAGGCATTTAAATTGTAACGAGATTTCATCCAAAGTTCAAGAATGAATTTTTTTCCAAACTTTCAATTTTTGTTGTCATGGCGATACATGAATCTGAAAATCCCACTGTTTAGAACCTTAAGAACCACATTTCCTCTTTAACTCTAGCTGCTCATCACCACCTGTCAATCACCTCCAAACCCCCCCGATCCTGATCTGCTCTGACAGCGGATGCCGATCATGGCGAGGAGGAAAATGCATCTCACCTCGGGGCTACAGGATATTTACTCATTGTTGCAATAACGTGGATTTGAACGGAGGCTGTTGACATGATTCATGTTGTCGAGCGGTTAATGATGATAATTGGTGTCAGAGCACAGCTGAGTGTTCTCATCACTCCCAAACTAATTGCTCCTGACGTTCCACACAGCCAGAGCTGATAAATGTTGATCTAGAGTAAAATCCTCAATGTCCACGTAACCATGAGTCAGCATTACCTTTGTATCTGTGTATAATTATCTTTACATGCACTTTTACTACGACGGATAAACAAAAACAAACGCCTGAGCAGCGTAACTCTTATTTTCCAATTGAGACAACACATACCAAAATGTTCGGATGCATTCCGATGTGTCCAGAATTCCCATTTGCTCCCTGGTCTGATGGGATATCTGGCTCCTCCTGTGAGATCAGGATAGAGCTCAGGGTCTGAGTGAAAATATTCCGAGTTAGTGAGTGGGAATGTTGATGATGTTCCAACACATGGGAAAATGGAAGAATACAAATGTTTCAGGACACAGAGACAAGACAAAGATGAGGAGGACAGACGAAGAGATTCCAGAACTTTCCTGCTTTTCCAAGTTATTTTCTTTTTTCACTTGCAGTGTTTTTCCAAACCACAGGAAACAACAGATGAATCAAACGGGAAAAACGGAAAATCAGGAAAATTCCAGAGAGCTCCAACATTCCATGCAGGGATTATGATGCTGGATGAATACAAGTCAACCTCCCAGTGAGTGAGGGAGTGGGAATGTTGATGATGTTTCAAGATGACTGGAAACTGGAAACAAAGGATCAAAATGAGGAATTCTCCACATAGAGGAAGTACAATTGGTTTCTGGAGATCGGAGTGAATGTAGAAAACCTGCAGTGACCTGAAGTGACCTCCTGCTGCCTCTTCACTAACTCCAGAAAAACATTCCGGACACGAGTTTCCACATAATTCCGAGTGGGGTTGTGGAGGGAGAAAGTTTGGGATTCTTGCCGAGTGGCTCTATGAAGATGCCTGAGGCTCCGCGGGGAGTTGGTGACAGGCAGCTGGATTTAGTGTTTCCAACGAGGGGATGGAGAGCGGCACAGGACCGACCCGACCAATTTATCCCAGAGAGAGGAGGAATCCATGAGAGGGAGGGAAGCTCCGCTCTGATGTGACTTCTCCTCTCTTCATTCCTCTTTAAAGATGTGACAACGAAATGAAAACACGTCTAAACCTGTGTTCCGGGTGAACCCGTGTTTCCGTGGCCCAGTTTAACCTGTCTCTCCGCTCCGGAGACGCCACCCGAAGACGAGGAGTAAAAATTTAATCCTGACAAGTGGAAAGGAAAATAACAAGTTGACGCCGTCTGGTGTCTCGTCTTCCCTTCACAGCAGAAACAAAAACCAGAGAGAATCACGCGTGTCAGAAACAATGAGGTGGAGAAGAGAGAGGGAAACACACTTCCTGTCAGAGACCAAGGAGGAGGAGGATTCAGGGTGAGGAGACGAGAGAGATGAGAACGAGTCTGATGGAGTCATCGTTTATCATTGGCACAAATTTAAGTTGTGGTCAAAAGACGATAATAAAGTTTCAGGAGTGAAATTCCAAACAAGATAGAGGAAGGATTTATATGTCGCATAAGCATTTTTTTTTTGTTTCCTTAAAGGGGATCTATTATGATTTTCCTCACTTTTAGAGTCACCCTGTTATAGTGTAGGAGTATCACTAATTAACTGGTCAAACCCTAATAAAATGACCTAAATGCATGTTTGAGTAATTTAACAAAGACGGAGACAAGACGGTGCTCTGAACACAGGCAAACAATGACTACAACAATGGATGATGTTCTCAATATGGGCATATGTGCCTGCACTAGAGGATGTCAATCAAACAGGGACCCAATCATCCCAGCCAAGCGAGCACAGAGACAGACATGATGCTGAAGAGCCAGCAACACAAACTGTGAGTAACACACCAGATAAACATGTTCTCTGTCCGAGCTGTCTGTGGAAACTACTGACGAGGACAGTTTCAGCTCAGACAGCTCCAGTTTACAATGCGGAAAGCCCTGGAGCTAGCAGATCTTAACCGTTAGCTGCATCAAGCAGTGCATCTCTAGCGGTTGGTATTTGAGTCAAAGTCATACATTTAAGACCCGTTGCGTTTGTTTTTCATCCCCCCCCCACCCCCACCCTGAATCTGAAAGTATGTGTGAAATGCGGTAAATGCTCACCCGATGACTGTTATTGTGCTTGGTTGTTTGCATAACAATGCCCGAAACCCACCTAGCCAATGGTCTCACTTGTCGCTTGAGTAGTGAGTAGATGACTGATCGATGTAGTCTTCGCACAACCAGAGCACATCACAGCAGACACACTCAGCCATTTGATATTTTGACAAACAAAAAACCCACTCTCATCTGTATGGGTGGTAGTATTTACTTTTGATAGTACTGGTTTAGATCTGATCAAATTACACACTTTTAGTGGAATAAAAGCTAGTCTTCATGGAGAATGAGTAAGTCAGTACTCATTGGATACTTCTGTAATTCATAGAGATGTTGCTGTTTTGTTTTGTGTGTCTGACACTGACCTGTTTTCCTCCTGTTTCAATGATGCAGAGCGACACCAGGCAAAGAGCAGCTGTGGACAGAGCTGTGCGTCATCTAATGTTCTCTAAAGCAAAGCAGCTTTTACATCCAGTACGTTTTAAATAGATCTTTTATTATTTATATCCAAGTACAGATACGTACAAATCCTTCACCATTTAGAACAGACATACAATATTTACTGTGTAGTTTTCTGTGGTTCTGGTTCCACATTGTATTTACAAATAAATGGTAGACTGTGAATGATCTCAGAAGGCTGTGTTTGAGTTACTGAGGAAAATCTCTATTCCAGCATTCCCATCATCTCAGTTTGAAACATCCTGTGAGGAGGAAGGCGCTCTTCAGGGGGACGTCATGTGATGGTCGGGGCCCGGCGGCGAAATGATGTCTCTCACATGTCAGCTGAAGAAACTTTCCATGAAACCTGAAATGACAGAGAGAGGGAGAAAAGGCGCAGACAGCTTGGCCTTTCTGCTCTAAAACATAACCCAGAGCATTTCAAAATGTTTATGCCAATTCATCAATATTTATTTGTTGTTGATTTTAATGACTGTTGTTGGAACTATTTCTACACATTAAAATGCTTTTCTTACTGGACTTTGAGGAAATTGTTTTACATGCTTTTTAAATTTATGTTCCATTTATTGAAAGTGTTTACCTGTAATTCATGGGTTTGTGTGACTAGTGTATAGTGTACTTTGAAATCAACATAGGCAAAATACAAATACCGGTAAGGTATTGAGAGAGCTTATTAACATGTATACCAATAAATATGTAATATTATATGTTCATATATCACATTTTTTGTGATTGTGTAAGAGAAGTTGGACACCAGATCTGCTGTCATCGGTGAAAACTATTTCAAAGGCAAAGGAATCC
The DNA here is from genome assembly GCA_016785325.1 of Chascanopsetta lugubris. Classification (NCBI taxonomy): domain Eukaryota; kingdom Metazoa; phylum Chordata; class Actinopteri; order Pleuronectiformes; family Bothidae; genus Chascanopsetta; species Chascanopsetta lugubris. Next base: position 74,075 of record JAFBJT010110293.1, read on the forward strand.
ACAGGAAGTTGTTCTAAGTGTGTAAATAATACTTACTGTTTGTTGTTTAGAGCAATCATTTCAGTTCATGGGCTTGTATTGTCAGTCATGATGTGTTTTGTACTTACAACCTAATATGAACTCAGGATTGAACAGCTTTGTATATTTGTGCGCATGAAAAACAATTGCATCATCACATGTACAGGGTAAATACTATTGGTAATATTTTACTAACTTACTGTTATTCTACTTATATACTGAAAGGCTACATGACATCATTCTAGTACAGTTGTCCTAAATATACTCAAACATCAGTATTACCTGTGCTGTCTCCTCCTCTCCACCTCACTTATGTTATGTTTCACGTATTTCCTCCCCCTATCAAGAGTGGGTTATATATTAATTAACTCTTTGCTCTGTGACAACAAAATAAATCCACTGTTATGTAATGTGACAAGCTGGTAAAGATCACATTATTTACCTGGTAGATGTTTTGTTGTAATCTGTGGCTGTGAACGTCCCGACGCTCCACGGGACTATTCCACATCAAATGATGTCTCCAACATGTCTTGGTGCTGTTTCTGAAGATGTCATTCATCTTAAAGTTCCATTGGACTTTGTCCTTTGTTTGTTTGTGGCTTGTGGAGACAGTGGTGGATGGTGGAAAGTTCCATGTTCCATGTTTACTATGATCCCAAGGAGGGACTAACAACTGCTTTCAACTAATTGGAGGACTCTAGCGGCCAGCCAATTAGGAGATAGTGGGGTTTCAGAAGGGGAGGGGGAGCTCCAAACGTCACATTTTACTCAGTGAAGATATTCTGGGTTTGTATGAGGGCTTCTTTTGAAAATCTAGATCGTTTTTCAGACTGAAAACATTGTTTATCACCATAGCAGAAACAAAAGAACAGATAGAAAGCCACTTACATTGGCATAATAGGTCTCCTTTAATATTCTACATTTACATTTCAATTGAATTGGTTATGTGTTTTTTTTACTATTTCATTTTTTATAAAATTAAAATATATGAAAAACTCTCTTAATTTCATTTTTGGTATAATATATATATATATATTTGATTCAATTTAATCCATGTTCAATAACTTAATTAATGTAATTTAATCTTTCAGTTATGAAATGTTTAGTTTTATGTTATCTTTTTAAGTAATTAATCAAAAATGTATTATTCTTAGCCCTTTTTTATAATCTACTAAACTTTGTTCAAAAATCATTTTAAACCTAACTTCATTTTGTCATATTGAACTATTTAAATGTAGTTTCCATTCTAATGACCTTGAGTCAACCTTTGAGCTGTTTTATCTGCTTTATCCTCATTCAGATGAAATGAACTTAAACCGAACTTTAACTTAAAAAGAGTTAAAATGAGTGAAATCACAGCACCAGCAGGGGGCACCAGTGTTTCCAATGTGACAACATGATATGACGCAGGACGTGAGGAGGAGGATATATGAAGGATATGAACAGCGTAACAAGGGAAGTGAGGGAGCAGGATAGCAAGGGAGAAAGTGAGGAAGGAAGGAGGCGAGGGAGGGAGGGGGGAGGAGCTAATGGGTCGAGGCCGATGTGTTTGCCCAGCAGGGTTTCCTGGGAATGACAGACGCACAGCGTTCCACAGACTAGATCTGCTCCCATCTGGTGGCAACATCTCCAGGGAGTCACACACACACACAAACACACACACACACACACACACACACAAAGGAGGGGCCAAAGATCAGCAGCCAAATCTAAAAGTCCAGAGACTCAAGTTTTGCTTTTCCTGAGTAAGCATGCATCGACGCCACAAATCTGCTGAGTCAGCATGAAAATACACCATGGACGAGTGTGTGTGTCTCACAGCTCATCCTTGCATGCATGCCTCCTTGCATATTTCACCTCGGCATTGCCTTGTATTGAGCTTGCCTTGGACAAATTATTTTTCATGCGGGCACCATCATTAGCTCAGTCAATCTGCCCAACGCCATCCATGCTCGGCTGCCATGACACCTGACTGCAACACCGGCCTCTCGTCTTAATGTCAGTCCACCACACCACGTCGGGTATGTTTACACCAAAAAAATGCTGTGCTGCTTCGCCCTACCAGCGACCACGGGCCTGAGCGGGACCTAAATCCATGCCGTCCCACCCCCGGTGACCCCCAAACACCACCAAGACTCCCTGTCCAAGGTCAGGGGGCGGTGCCAAAGCCAAACATTTCAGCGGTGGTACAGTTAATTGCCAAATCTGTTCTACTTCCATTCTTCTAAGCCAGAGGGGGGAGAGAGAGGGTGTGTGTGTGTGTGTGTGTGTGTGTGTGTGTGGAGGGGTGGTGGTAAATGAAAAGATCCCATATTTAATTCAGTGATTGATTTGTTCATTAAAATACACCCCATACCTAATTATTCCATTAATAATCCAAAAGATGGAGAAAAATGTTTGTGTGTGTGTGAGAGAGAGAGAGAGAGAGCGAGTGACAGAAAGAAAAGCAAGAAGGAGGTCACTTTTCAGCAGGGAGAAGAAACACACACACACACACACACACACACACACACTCAGAGTCACTCAAGGGCACATGACCCAGAGTGTGTGTCGTACCAGGAGATGCAGGGCAAACTTTGACCTCTGTTATCCCTGGCCATGCGTAACAGAGATGAAAATGTATTATATTTTGTAATAATCAAAATTGTTATCTGATTGTTTTGTGAATTTTATTATTTATTATTTATTTGTTTCTGTTTCTATTGGGGACATTTTAGACTGAGACAGGCCGGTTACACACATGGACCAGGAGACCCCAGTTAATGTCATTTGTTCTGCTGCTGCACCGCTGTTTTGTTATTTTTCACATTTGGATGCAAATTATTTTGGATTCGTCATGTTTTTCCTACTGTGGGCTGGTTGATGTCGGACTTCCCTATTTTCCGGGTCGTTTTCACCCAAGTTTGGGTTGTCGGATAAGTAGCGGTGTAATGATACACTAATCTCAAGATGCGGTACGATACACGATATGGAGGTCACGATAACGATACGATACGATAGTATAGCGATATCTTTTTAAAGGGACAGTGTGTGATTTTTAGCAACATTTAGCCGTGAAAGAGCCTGACATAATGACATACACCTGCCTCTTATGGAGGCTGCCATCTTGATTTCAATGTAAGTCAATGGAACTTTCAGGCATGTGTGTGTGTGTGTGTGTGTGTGTGTGTGTGTGTGTGTGTGTGTGTGTGTGTGTGTGTGTGTGTGTGTGTGTGTGCATATTTATTGAAACTACAGCAGAAAAGAAAAAAAATTCTATTACATTTTCAGAGGCTTTACATTTTTTTGCTAAACGCAAAGTGGCTCTCTCGCTCTTGTGTGTGTGTGTCTTTGTCTGTCTCTCTCTCTCTGTCTCTCTGTCTCTGTCTCTGTCTCTGTCTCTCTCTCTCTCTCTCTCTCTCTCTCTCTCTCCGCTACATATGGTGTCAGAGGCGGGATGAGTAGACCAACTTTGTGTGCATCCTTAGTTGGGCTACTACGTGGAAGGTTGGTGTGGATAATCATTGTTCGATGTTTAATAATTTTGAACAGGAGCGGAGTCTATGTGTGTGTGGCTGTGTGCCTCTGTGTATGCGCCGCTGTGACGCTCTGGCACACACACACACACACACACACTCTCTCTCTCTCTCTCTCTCTCTCCTTCTTTCTCTCCCTCTCTCTATCAGATCACCTATTAGATATCTCGGTACAGGTTTTCATTGCACTGACACGTATCGTCACGTTTTTGTACCGCGATATATCATGGTACGATATATTGTTACACCCCTAGGGATAAGCGCTGACATCCTCAAAGGGATACAATTTTTGTTGGTGTTGTAATATAGGCCTCGGGTATTTTGTATTGTGTAGTATATTATTGGGTTTTCACTGTGTAAATGGCACTACAATTCGATATAATTCAGTGGGGGTGAGTGTAACAGAGATGAAAATGTATTACATGTCATAATAATAAGAATGATCATTTTATTGTTTTGTGAATTTTATCGAGTTTCTTTATCTTCTTTTTGTTCCGTGTCTTTTGTTTCTGTTTCCAGGGGGGACATTTTAGACGGAGACACGCCGGTTACACACATGGACCAGGAGACCCCAGTTCATGCCGTTTGTTCTGCTGCTGCAAGGCCGTTTATTTCTTTTCATTTTTCACATTTGGATTAATCGTTTTTTTCCTTCTGTGGGCAGGTTGATGTCGGGCTTCCCTGTTTTCCAGGTTGTTTTCATCCAAGTCCGTTCGGACTTTGTGGACTGGACTGGAAAAAAAAAAGCTGAAAGACTCAATCAATCTCGTCTTCACTGCTATTCCTTGCTGGTGATGAAACACACCTGTTACACATGGAAACGGAACAGTGAGCAACAGCTCAGTGAAAAGAGGGAAAGGAGGAGGAGGGAGAGAGGAAGGAGAGCGAAGATGAGTTGAGAGGAAAGGATGGACAGAAGGAGGCAAGGGTGGTATGGGAAAGGAAAGGCCAGTACAAGACATGGAAGGAAAGGGAACAAGGGAAGGAAAGGAAAGAAGAAGTTTGGAAATCAAAACTGAAATGATGAATTAAAGGATATAAAGTGAAGGATGAGGAAAAACAAGGAAGATGAAAATAGTGGAAAAAGTAAAGGAGGAAAAGTGAAGAACAATAAAAAAGGAAATGGAAATATAGGGCAAGAAGGAAAAAGGAAAGATTGGGAATAAATGTAAGTCCATTCATACAGATCGAAAGAGTGTGTGTGTGTGTATATGTATGTGTGTGTGTACACGTGTGTGCGCAGTAGTAGTGGGGCAGCCCTCACTGTGGCTTTTTGTAGATTAATGGGCGCCATTATCTCAATGCCCAAAACACTCAGTGATGAAGAGTCACTGCCATGGCGACAGGCCTCGGCCAATCAATTTGCAGAGCAGCGGTCAACTGCTCGGGTCACAGCCCACATACGACTGCTGTTTATGCTGCTGTTGTGGTGGCAGCGGAGGGGCGGGGCTTGAGGGAGGGGGGACTGGGCAAATGTCCATGACAGTATGAGGGAACAGAGATTTTTTCTCTTCTGGTGTGAAAGTGATGTCTATCTGAGAATTTGTGGGAAGACACACTGAAGGTGAAAGGAAACACCGAGGCGTCGCCACGGCAAACAAACAAGAAGTTTAAATGTACCAATGAGGAAGTCGAAGCTACAGCAGGGATGTAATTTCCTGTTAATAGGTTATTATTGTTACAGCTAATTAAAATATAAATATGAAAACTGTGACAGGAGCGCCACGGCGAGTCACCATGTATGTGTCTTGTGACCTGGATACAGCAAAGGAGGCAAGGCCACGTTGTTTCCCTCTATAGATAAGGAAACGAATTAGAGATTGCCGTACCACCATTTGGCCACCATTCCACCGATCCGTTTACATCCTGTTCATATATATAAATATCCATAGTTACTACTTCTTTGTTCCTACTTAAAAGCATATGATGGGGCCAGAATGATGGGGGTGGGGCTTCAAAATTAGTTAATTGTCATAAGAAAATTAAATGCTTGTATTTGAGCCATTAAAGGTCCAGTCTCCATATTCAAATTCATATTTCATATGCTCACTGGATACATCCATCAACAATATTTGATCCACAGCGCCTCCTTTTGACAGCAGTGGACATAATGGATTTGACATGTCTCACACATTGATGTATTACTCCCAAAGTATTCGCCCTAAAGCTGTATAAATTGAGTTACTCAGCCTCCAAACCTGGATGAAATACTGTAAAGATGGTGAGGTCTCATCAAGGGGTGTGTCCATGGCGTGCGTTTGGATTTCGAACCTTCGCCATGACAAACGAAAGTATGATAATGTTTCCATACTTTGCCCTATCATCATGAGATTACACATATGTTACGACAGTAGATGGGGATGTGGCCAACTGGCTCAACAGCGCCTTCTAAACCGAAGCAATGGCACTGCATTTCATTGCTATGCATGGAGTTTGGCACGCTTGTGTATCCTAATGAGCTGGAAAATACGTCTCATGAAGCACCTCTCCAAACCTCACAGGAAGCCGACCATTTTGGACTAAAAATCCATGCCATTAAAACACGTTTGTATCTCACACATTAAAGGTCCAATCTCCTCAAAACCTCATATGTATGACCAGAGTCCAGCTGTGAGTACACCCATATGACAATATTTGATCTCAACCACAGCGCCCCCATAGCACAGCTGAGGAACTTCATGTCCTCCAATCTTCTTCAAATCTCATATACATGACCACACTGTCATATTCTTGCCCTTTTGTATCACTTCCTGTTTTATTGTGAAATCCCATCCCTCTGTCTATCCATGCTGTCTACTTCCTCTTGTTCTTTCTCCCTGATTATCCCAACTCGTGTCACCTGTTGTCCGCGTCTCACCTGATCCCTGTTCTCTCTGATTGCCCCGTCTATTTAACTCTCTCGTGTCCTCCAGTCTACATTGCGATGTCGCATTTCCATGTTCGGTGTTCCTACTCCAGCCTATGTCCAGTCAGTATCTATTCCATGTCTAGTGAACTTATCTCCTGGTTTTTGATCTTTTCCTGTCTATGGATTTTGTTGTTACCTGCTCCCTGCATTTACCACACGCTAATAAAGACTCTTTTTGTGAACTTGGCCTGGGTTTTCTACCTGTCCTAAAAGAACATCACAACCAATATGAACCCAGCAGACGGCACCCATGCGGACCATACCTCACTTTCCCAGGAAGAGCAGATCGTTCACAATGCGTCTGCGTGGGATCCCAGAACGCTGCATCGTCGGCTGCACCTCCTGCCGCACCTCCTGCTGCTCCACCTCCAGTCCAAGCTTCTTCCATGTCACCGCTCGCTCGAGTTTTTTACCGGGGACTCGAGTGACTGCAGACCATTTTTTAACAAAATGCCGGTGGCAGAGTGTTCCAAGGTGGCTTACATTCTCCCACCTGGATGGTCGACCGGAAGCTTGGGCAACCGCTGAATGGGACCGTCAGTCCTCTCTGTGTCATTTAAGATTTTGCATCGTGTCGCTCCCAGAAGGGAGGCAGCCAGAGCTTTGGTCAACCTGCGGAAGGGGACACGGCATGTGAGTCGCTTCACGGTCCAGTTTCGCACCTTGGCCGTCACTGGTTGGAATGAGGCGGCGCTCTCTGATGTCTTCCTTTAAATGCTTTCTCCTTGGGTGAGAGTATATCTCATCTCCCTCGACCTCCTGAGCAATCTGGACTCTCTGATCACCTGAGTTGACAACCGCCTACCAGAGCAGGAGGATCATCTCAGAGAGCCGCCGCCTGCTTCTTCTGCCATGCCTGACAAATCCATGCAACTGGGTCGTACTTGACTCGATCCAGCCAACAAAGAGGGCATTGGTGGGCCCAACCCGTCCTCATTAAAAACCCTCTCAACCTTTGATCCAGATCTTCCTCACTTCCAGTCATGGTCCAGCGCCCCTCCAGGCCCTCCTGGAGCCGACACCAACTTCATCTCTGGCCAGCTGGTGGAGCAGCTGAGTATAGATATTCTGCCTTCACCTCTGGAGGTACATGCGCTGGACGGTCAGCTCCTCAGCCGGGTGACCCACCGCACCTCACCTGTTCAGCTCTCCTTCAGTGACGGCCACACCAAACAGATTCAGCTCCACGTCCTCTCTTCCACTCTCCACCCTGTCATCTTGGGGCTCCCGTGGCTCCAACAGTGCGATCCCAGGGTCAACTGGTCTTCGCACACCATAAGTGGATGGGGGGAGGACTGTGGTCAGAGGTGTTTCTCGTCTGTTCTTCTCTGTCCCATCTCCAGGTTCACATTGGTTGCTGCTTCTGCTCCGCCCATCTCCCTGGCCGATCTCTCCATGGTTCCCTCCTGCTACCATGACCTTAAGAAAGTGTTTAGCAAGTCATGCGTGGTCAGCCTGCCGCCCCATCGTCCATATGATTGCGCTATTAATCTGTTTCCAGGTACTCAATCCCCCCGAGGGCGTTCTCTGTCGGCAAATATATTAAAGAGTCGCTTGACGCTGACATCATCCGCCCATCCACCTCTCCGGCCGGGGCCGGCTTCTTCTTCTTAGATAAGAGGGATGGTTTGTTTTGTTTCTGCATTGATTATTAAGCTCTCAATATTACCATAAAAAATCACTATCCATTGCATTTAATTTCGTCCGCCTTTGAACTCCTTAAAGGAGCAAACATTTTCACCAAATCAGATTTGCGGAGCACTTTTCGCCTGGTTCACATTAGAGAAGGAGATGAGAGGAAAACTGCCTTTAACACACCCACTGGGCATTATGAATATCTGGTCATGCCCTTAGGCCTCACCAGTGCCCCGGTGGTGTTTCAGAATTTAGTCAACAATGTTCTACGTGACCTTCTGAACATATTTGTTTTTATATATCCCGATGATATATTAATATTCTGCCCCAAAGAGACCACTATACGATGCCACGTTCATTGTGTTTTAGAACATCTTCTGTAAAACCAACTGTTTGTAAATGCTGAAAACTGTGAATTTCATGTTCAGTCTGTAACCTTTCTGGGATACATAATCCACCCAGGTGAGATCATTATTGACCATGAGAAGGTGCGCGCGGCTCTCGATTGGTGATGATTGTCATCCTGACCATCATGGACCACCTCTCTAAGATGGCGCACTTCATCCTCCTGGCCAAGTTGCCCATCTCCAGGGAGACAGCAGAAGCGGTCCTCCAGCATGTCTTCTGGCTGCAAAGGCTCCCCAGGGATACATTACAATCCAATGGGCAGACGGAAAGAGCTAACCAGGACTTGGACCTATCTCCGCTGCCTAGTCTCCCATCCTCCCAGTTCGTGGGCCAAGGACCTCCTGTGGGTGGAATACGCCCACAACTCCCTCATCTGTTCCTCCACCGGACTTTACCCATTCGAATGTGCCTACGGGTACCAACCTCCCCTGTTCCCCAACTTGGAGGGGGAAATTCAAGTACCCTCTGCCATGACTCTGGTACAACATTGCCGCCGCACCTGGCTCCAGGCTTGCCACAAACTGTTGCCGTCATACGGCACCTTTAAGCTGGGAGCAGACCGGTGGCGAGCTGATGCTCTGACCTGTCACCCCGGTCAATGCGTGTGGCTCTCTACAAATAGATAAATAAATAATAGTAGCAGTGAACATAGTCCCTCCAGCTTCACTTCATTTACAGCGATCCCTAAGCTGAGGGGCTGGCAATGAATTTCCCTGTGGCTGGAAAAGTGTGAGGTGAGAGAGGAAAGCAGCTCAGCTGGACCACAGGTTACCCATCATTACCTCCAGAGAGAGAGAGAGAGGGAGAGAGAGAGAGGACACCTTATATATTCACCTCACACTCACACACACACACACACACACACACTCACACTGCTCATGGACACACACCTCGGAGAATCTCTTTCTCCGTCTGGCGTGAAAAACACCTCAGGGACAATGTGATGGAGAAGCAGTGAGGTGATTCTGAGATGCTAATTCACCACAGAAGAAGAGGAAGAGAAGAAGGGGAGATCGACCTGGCTGAATCACAGTGAGTGCTTTATCTCGGAGGGTGATGGCGGTGGGGGGTCTGGGGGATATGGACCCCCTACTGCTGCAAACACACTCTCTGACACAGGAGTGGGAGAAAAAATGATGACTCGACACAAACATCTGTTTTACCTGTTCTTATAAAATATGTAAATCTTATAAAGCATGTTTTCCCAATTGACAGAAAAAAGAAAATCAAATGTTATGTTTTCATTATTAAAATAAACAACATATTTTACATATCTAAAATTAATATCAAAATATCAAAATAATGATCCTTAAAAATGAAGACAAATGATTTGTTTGTAAAGTGTTTTATATTAAACTGTGTTCCCTATTTTTTTTTAGTCATTATGTTTAGTTTATTACTATTATCATGATTTTTATCATTATCATTATTATCATTATTATCATCATTATCATCATTATTATTATTATACTTATCATTATTCTTATAATTACTAGTATTGTTATGATCATTGAATTATCCTCATTATTATTGTATTTCCATCACTGAAAATAAACTGATTTAAACTAGTTTCAGCATCTCTCTCTGACTGGAGCTGATTATTGACCTGTGGTGAGGCTGACACATTGCATTGCCTCATTATGGAGAACACTAATGCAAAGGGCACATCCTGATGAAGAGGATGAGGAAGACGAACCTAATCAATGGACTGATTCACTCCGTGTAAACAGATCCATCAATCAATCAATCAATCAATCGGTCAGTGAGGCCTCTTCACAGATCGCTGTCTGTTCACCGCGCCATGTGGATGACGGCGCAGAATAATCCTGCCCCCCCCCCCCCAACACGCCTCTACAGGTGAAATCGAATCCAATTACTGCAATAACTACCTGCTTAAGTAACCTGCTCCGGCGTCGTCCATCACGGGGGACGGGGGTAAGTGGAGTGGGAGGGGTTAAAGGGTTAAACCCCTGCACGTTAAACAGTAATCTCTAGAAAATTACGCACATCACTGTTGGTGAATCCACGTGAATTCATCTGACTATAATCAATACACGGTCAGGGGAAGGAGCATTTTCCAAATATGGTCGTTCCTTCTATTGACTATAACTATAGCCAAACAACAAGTGATGCCATGCACACTGCATTGCATACAAATCAACAAACATGGATGACAGCAACCAAAACAACAATGATACAACTGTAAAAATTCACACTGGTGTGAAAACCCACTAACACTCAGGATAACATGAAGGGAAACATGCTGAGTCATCATTCATGACTCTGGAACCAGCTATAATCCGCATTGATGGCAAAACAACAGCACAAATTTCTCCTTTGTCATCTTAATCCATTGCAAACTCCTGCTTGGTTTCCATGGCAACACTATGACCTAATTTAATTACACTGTTATTCCCAGGATCTGAGCGTCGAAGGAAAACATAACTGTCGGCAAATGCTACAACATCATACTTGAATGTTTGGCTGAATATTGGTTATTTCAAGTTTCTTATTATACGATTCATTATGCTAACATGCTAACTGCCAGAAAATGAATGTACACAGGATATGAGGATAATAATCAGGTGTGAGTGGTTGTGAAGTTTCCCTATTTTATTTTATTTTATCCATTTAAAGTTTTCACTAGAATTATTTATTCTTTTATTCCCATTTTACTATTTTCATTTTATTTATTTTTTTAATTCTCTTTTTGACAATTTACATGGGTGTCATGGAATTCTAAAACAGAAAAAGGAATATTTCAAAATTTGAAACATCAACTTCTTTAAAAGTTTGAGTTTAAGATTTAAATCCCAATTAAAGCCTTATTTACATTTGAGGAATTTAATGTCCTTCAAGACGGTGTCATGTATCCATGGAAACGCAGCATTTCTATTCACAGTCCATGTTTCTGTTCTTCTCCAGATGATGGAAACGAGTTTCAACAGCTTTCATCCAAGTTAAAAATATCACAGATTTATTTGCAAATTTAAATGTGAGAGTTTTAATGTGATGAGTCTCAGCATATGTTCTTCCTGCTTAGCACGCCGCCACTATTGCCGCTGTCGCCGCCGCCGTCCTTTAGTTATAACTCACATAAGTTAAATGTCTCCATGCACTGACACCACCAAGCTGCTGCAGCATTGTCATCTTCATTTACAAATAAAACACACACATGTTGTTTGGACAACACACACACACACACACACACACACACACACACACCATATTTCCCTGTGAGAGTGAGTTTGTCTCATGCGGAGCAGCTGAGCGGCGGCGCAGTGAGTGTTCGAAGATAATTAGGATCCGATCTTAAGTAAGTATTCTACTAAAAATGTCAGAACCTGCTGTTTCCGTGTTTGTTCTAAAAACCATGAGGCTGCAAATATTCACATGATTTTAGACGAGTCATCCCAGTGAGGAAAGGTCAAAGGTCACACACACACACACGCTTTGCATGGTTGTACCTTGGCGATCTGGACACACCAGTTGAGCAGCAGCTGCGAGCCGATGTTGTCCTTGTGCTCGTGCACGTAGTCGAGGAGGCAGCCGTGAGGCATGAGCTGTGTCACCAGTTGGATGGTGGGACTCAAACAGACGCCCAGCAGACGCACCAGGTGAGGGTGCTCCACGCTGGCCATGATCAGAGCCTCCTGGGTGAGAGGGAGAGGAGCAAAGACGGAGAGGGACTAAGACCACAGATACACAAATACAAATACAAAAATAAATACATTTCTATTTCTTTCTCCAACAAAACTAATATGTAAACACTGAGAAAACAGATCGATTCATAAAAATAATCATTTAATTCAATTAAACATGTAAAAGTTCTCAATTTAAGAGAGGGAAATAAACCACAACCCTAATGGAGATTATTTCATTTCAGGGTGATTGAAAATGGAAAACTTTGAGTTGTGCCAGAAATGAGAATAATTTCATTTAAAATGTTGATGATTTGAGTTTTCTTTAAATTTAAGAAATTTACCCTGAAAAATTCTTATAATAATATATAAGAATTCTTATAATTCACTTTGTGTCATATTGGAATTTCCTAAACATTTACACACATTATTATTTTGTCATGTCATGTCATCTTCTACCGCTTATCTAGTGATCCGGGTCGCAAGGTATTTCTACCAGTACACATAGGGCCATTGGGGGTATAAGTGTCAGGGCCAATGTAGGTTCAAACCAGTGACCTTTGCTTCCAACGATGACTGCTTTAACCACTGAGCCACTGCCGCCTCTATTATTTTGTATTTATTTTATTTTATGATTTTATATATTATTTGTATTACTTATTCATTGTTATTTCTTGTCTCGTTCTCATTCAGTACTTTACTTTTTTAAACCATGCAATGAATGATTTTGGCCACTAGGGGCTATCTCAGTTAAAACGGATGGAATAAAACCCATTTCAATGTTAATATAACGCAGTTTGGGACGATGTTGTTGCTTTCATCACCACTGTCAATCAAAGTTATTGTTATTAAAATTGTTTGGGTATGTGATGCAGGAAGTGGTCACGGATCATAAATGGAATCAGGCAACATTCGAAAGAGTGAGTGTGACCTCCTCGCGGGTTATTCCGAGTTTTGGATACAGCTACACTGTCTGCCTCTTCCTGGTTTCCTGGCAGGGGGCGGAGTTATATACACATTAATTAAGACGGAAGGGCTGCTGGGTGTATCTGCATATACGGCATCTGTCGACTCACTGGTAGAGAGAGTCTTCCTTCAGAGCCACAACGTTTTTATTCGTCTATTTTTTTTAATTTTTCCATCTGTGTTTTAATACATCACAAATAAATAACTAAATAAATAATGACAAAAAATTATTTTAAAAAAATGAATGTCGTCGTGTTTCTACGTCATCAAACACGTGGCTGTGCCGCGCTTGGTTTTGTGAACTACTCATCTTTCTGATTCATGTGATTCGATATGTAAATGCATTTTCTGGCCTCACTCGCTCACTCCCCCCGCTCCCCTCTCTCCCTCTCTTTCTCTCTTATTGTGGAGAGCGGCAAGCAGGTGGACATGTGGCGTTGATGAAGTGCTGTGATGGAGGGGGGGTGGTATAGTGATGGCGGCGGCGAGGCCTGGCATGGATTTGCATGAGAGGCTGAAGCAGAAGCTGCTCTCTGCCTCCAAAATACTCACTTTACTCGCTTTTGTGCACATGGACACAGACACACTCTCCTCTACTGGCAGCTCTCACACACACTCAACACACACGCACGCACGCACGCACGCACGCACGCACGCACACACACACACACACACACACACACACACACACACACACATACACACACACACAAGCTCATTTTTTAGCATCTAAATTTAAAATGGCTGCTCATCTAGTATCTATTAGCTGCCCCCAAGGCTGAGCCTGGACAGAGAGAGAGAGTGTGTGTGTGTGTGTGTGTGTGTGTGTGTGTGTGTGTGTGTGTGTGTGCACGCATTAATCTAAACAGGAGTGTGGTGGGGTGGAGTGGGGTGGAAAAAGGCCATGCAAGGAGCGCTTCACACTCTCAGCATCCTGATTTAAGCACCGCCTCCTGCTCCAAAGTGTTGCCACTACAGCTTCACTTCATAAAACCACCTGCTGCCACCCTTCACACACTGCCACCACACACACACCCACACACACACACACACACACACACACACACACACACACATACACACAGGATCAAGGAAGTGAAAGTGTCTTTTACTCTCTCTCTCCCATCAGTCGTAAAGTGTGTCGGGCTAAATTCCTGCTCCTGCTTTTTACTCCCGGGACAAACGCACCTTATCGTGCACATAGGGAAGGTGTGTGTATGTGTGTGTGTGTGTGTGTGTGTGTGTGTATGTGCGTGTGTGTGCGTGTGTGTGTTTTGGTTTCCCTCTCATCTCCCTGGGCGCTGACCTCCATTACCGCTGCCTGACCCCTCCCTCCACATCCAGCTCACTTGCTCTCGTTCACAGGCTGATGGACTGGCAGGAGCTGACACACACACACTCACACACACACACACACACACACACACACACACACACACACACACACACACACACACACACACACACACACACACACACACACTCACACACACACTCACACACACAGCGGGAGTATTTCACATATCACTCTCACTCACATATTTGCCAACATCAGCAAATCAGGCTGCATCTCTCACACGCCAGTGAGGCCACCGCCGCCACCTGGGGAGCCTTTTGTTGTAAAACGTGCGCAGCTAGATTAAATGTGTGTGTGTGTGTGTGTGTGTGTGTGTGTGTGTGTGTGTGTGTAGGTGGCACTCCAGTGGCTAGTTTCCCAGTGGTGAGGCGTGAGCCTGCCTTTAGATTGCTGTTTAACAAGCCAGTAGACAGCGCATATTGGCTCTGGATGAACAGACCCCCCCCGCCCCCCATACAGAAATGAGGAAAAGGAGGTGGGAGGAGGAAGGAAATTATGGTAGAATGAATAGGGACCGTGTGTTCGTGTTGTACAAAGGAATTATTAAACCTAATGTATTATAAATGGAGACAGACGGTGTAATCAAGTTCCTCACAAACACAAAAACACGTTTTCATGTGACGAGGAAACAAAACAACAATTTCTATGATGTTCTCTGAAATATGACGAGAGGTGAAGATGGATTTTAAGGTTTAATGTTCGGGGACGATGAAGATGATTGAATGAAAGATAACTATGAATGAGCCCAGGATTTTACGGAAGCCTGTGCGGAAACCTTAAAGACCCTCTCAAATTTAAAGAGACTGAAAAAAGTGAGAAATGAGACTTAACGGGACTCGAACAGAGGGATGGTAGTGCTCTTAATTTGGTTGATGTCAAAGGACAGACGCAGATAAGATATGTCTTAGTTTTTCCTTTGATAAACATCAATCAACTATTTTTTAGATGTATCAATATTATTTAAAAACATTTTATATGATTCATAATTAATTGTGATTATCAAGCATCATCAGATATCTTTTTTATCTATTGTCATCATCATCGTCATCAATATTGTAATTTTATCATCATTATTATTTCATCATCATTATGAATATTATTATTACAATAAAAATCATCATCATCATCATTATCATTTCATTATTATTATTATTATTATTATTATTATTATTATTATTATTAATAATAATAATAATAATAATTATATTTGTAACTATTATTACAATGATGATAATAATAATGATAATAATGACAACAACAACAACAACAACAACAACCATAATAATAATAGTAATAATAATAATAATAATCAATTTATTTCATGAGGCAACTTTCAAGATACCCAAGGTCGCCGCAAATCGATCAAAAATACACAACCAACAAAACCAAACACAAAAACTGTGAGACCACCCGCAGCAACAACAACAAAAAAATAAAATAAACAAACAAATAAATATAGTGCATTAATTGTTATAGGCCTGCCTAAAACAGATGGGTTTTCAGACAGGATTTGAAAAGAGATGAGGTGTTAATGTTCCTGATCTGGGTCTGGGGGGAGGGAGTTCTGGTGGGGCTCTTGATATGTAATAGGTCAGAGAGATATGGAGGGGCAAGTTTGTGGATGGCCTTGAATGTGTGGAGCAGAAATTTAAAGTTAATGGGGTATTTTATGGGAAGCTGGTGGAGTTGTTGAGGAATGGGGGTAATGTGATTAATGGTGGTGATCTGGTAATGATATGGGCAGCAGCATTCTGAACCAGTTGTACCTTACGAAGAAGTTATTATTATTATTATTATTATTATTATTATTATTATTATTATTATTATTATTATTATTATTATTGTTGTTGTTGTTGTTGTTGTTAATATCATCATCATTATTGTATCATTATTATTAATATAATTTTTACCATTAACATTATAATTATTGATACATTTTAATTATTCTTATTTCCAGCCTGGGAAAAGTTTAGACTATAAACTGTTTTTTTCATATCAAACTCTCAGGTTTAATATGAGGTTGAAACTGTAAAATAAAATTTAAAAAGATGGAGGCGACAGACAAGGAGGGATCAACAGGAAGCTCCCTGACTCCCTCTCCTCCGTCGCTCCTCTATCCAATAAAGTCACATCTCATAAACAGGAGCTGTTTTCTTAACACCGAAGTGTCGGCCGCTCCGAGGATTTCACTTTATTACAGACGCTGATTGAGACGGAACTCTCAGAAGAGTTTAATGGAGCCATCCCACCGCGTGACGGGTGGCGACGTCTGGCGGCGGCGTCTGACAGCAGCGCTGACGCTGATGAAAGTCGACACTTTAGAAAAAATACTCACGTCCATGAACTCTACGTTGGCTTTGGGGCCCGTCGCCTCGTTGAGGATTTTAATGGCAACCGGGATTTTCACCGTCTCGCCCTCTGGGACCCAGATTCCCTGAAACATGGAAGAGGGAGGAGTTTCATCATAGCGCCAGTGAGAGGGCGCTAACCTGTTATTCTTCTACTGTTAAACTTCCTGTCATCATGGTCAAACATCATTTGTGTCAGCCATGGGACACTGTGATAACTGCTTTCTAACTGCTTTTCGAACCTCCTGCTCACTATGACCAGGTCATTTGGTCCAGGCACTTGTAAACTTGACCTCTCCGACCGAGGAAAAGGACAGACTTTCTCACGCAGCACGATATGAAGGTGGGGCTTACGAACACAGCTGGAGAAGAAAACCTCAATATTTATTTGCTTGCTGTCTTTCCAAGGGTGCAGGATTTGTATTAACTTTGTCGCTGATTAGACAACACTTAAGACACGCCCCCAAAATGACCAATTGAATTATGAAGCCCACAAGTTTAAGTAAACATAACATTTTACAAGGACACTGAGGCAAAAGTTTGAACATTTTGTTGAACATCCTGCAGGGAGAGGAGTCTATGACCCTGTAAGCCTTCATCCATTGGACGAAACTAGCTGTTAATCCTCTGGCATCCACACCCCTTATGATATTTTTAACCTCATATCACTTGAAACTAGAGACTGCGCTTTAAACTTCAAGATGAAATAGTTTTTAATGTCTCTCACAGTGGAGTCTAACTCTGCTGGTGATTCTGGGGACTGCAGGTTTCACACCCACTTTCACATCCACAAAGCGAGAGAAGTGAATGAACATAAGGTCGTATACAAATAATTTCACTTTGTGGAGCTTAAATTCAATCACCTGACAGGCAGAGAGCTGAGCCTCATCATGTGGCTATGGACTGACGACATATGCAAATTAATAAAAAAAAAACAAGGCCATCGATACTGGAGCGGCAAGGAATTTCCAGGCCATGTTTATTCACAGGCTGGGATGAATCATTTTTGTCTAGGGGCGGCGGAGTGGCAGATCTAGCAGGACCCGGCAGTTTGAGTTCCAGGTCCTTGAGCCACCCGGTCCATCCATCAGAGAAGAAGTGTTTATTTTAATGTTTAGATTTGCTGTTGTACAACGCACGCATGCACCCCCCCCCCCCTACACACACACACACACCCCACATGCACACACATACACACACCTTATAGACTGTTCCAAAAGCTCCTGATCCCAGAATCTTGACCCTCTTCAGCTCTGTCTCCTTCAGGATCCGCAGCTGAGCCTGGTTAGGGGCTGTTCCACTGGGGGTCAGGGGCTCCACCAGCTGATCACACACTCACACGGAGAGAGAGAGAGAGAGAGAGAGAGAGAGAAAGAAAGAGAGAGAGAGAGAGAGAGAGAGAGAGAGAGGGAGAGAGACTTTTATTATATTTCAAAATAAGACAATCCTTCCTCACAGCTGCTGATTTTATTGTGAAAGTGCTAAAAACCTCAGCCTTCATCATTCCGCTCTAAACTCACACCACAGGCCGTCACGAGCTCGCACTTTCACATGAAAGACAAATTATAACACTCTGCACGCGGGGGTGTGTGTATGTGTGTGTGTGTGTGTGTATGAGGTCCTGTCAGAGCTGGCAATTATGAGTGTGGCGAGCGTGGGCTGCTGCGCCGCCCACCGCTAAACAAATCACAGGCCCAGTGTCAGCTGTGATAGCAGACGAAAGGCTTCACCAGCTGTGTACATACAAAACAAATTCCCATTCAAGGTTATGACGGGCCTCCTTCGCTCGGTGCCGCCCGGGCCACCAGGAACAGCTGACACCGAGTGGTGTCCCGGCAGCTGGCTCACCATCCGCCGCCTGTAGCATGGCGAGCGGCTACACACGCACATAAAAATAAAGATCAGGAGCTGGCACCTGTAACCGAGCTGTTAGAGGATCTGAGCCAGAGGGAGGAGAGAGAGAGAGAGAGGAGAGAGACAGAGAGAGAGACAGAGAGAGAGAGTATTGAGTTTTCAAAGTTCCTTTAATCACTATTTCACCAATCCAAGTTAAGCCAGTGACCCCAATTTGAGGCTAAACAAAAATGAAAACATAGAATTTAATCAATAATTCCGCATTCTCCCCAACAGAGCACAAAACTCCCCCAACAGCCCAAAGCTGATTGAAAGCTGACAAATTGTCCATCATCCTTAATAGGAATGTTCCACCCTTAGTTGGGCCTTCAGCAATCCGACCAGCATTGGCACTAGCTCCACAGAACCAAGTTTCTGTACACAGTTCCTTCATTTGAGCCAACTTTGCAGTTCTGGACAAGAAGGTTATTAGTGTATGGACAGTCTTCTTCCTTAGAGTGTACCGAGGACCGTAAACGAACAAAACAAATGAAAAAATCTTGTAAGGCTCACCTGCCTTCCAGTGTGCCGCAGGGAAATAATGGATCAATGTAATGTTCTTCTTCTTATTTTCCCTTGCCATCAGCCATTATTATTTTCATAAGGTCAAATGAAATGCAAGGGGTTTTGCTCAATATGGGGTTAATTATTATTTATTGGGGTGTGTATAATTATAAATAGGAGGAGAGGAAGTGGCACCACAGGCCCTGACTTCCATTGCCGGTTGGAGCATGAGGAGTGGAGAGGAGGGACACTACCGTGGAATACTTGTACCTTTTTCCCAGGATTATTACTTTTTCTTTCCCTGTGGAGTATATTTCCCTCAGAGTTTAAGGAGGACAAGTGCCCAGAATTCAGGTTGGGTGGCGGCATCATCGAGGGTCGACTCACTGCATTGCAACCGTCGCTCAAATTGTTTTTTTTTTTTAGTAAATATCACCCTGTTATTGACTGGTTTTGGGGACGTTTTGTATCATAAGTTTATGCATTGGGGTGGGATGTGTCAGGGATTAATTTTGAATGGTCTTCATGAACTTTATTTCATCGCTGCCGGGTTCTATACGCGGGGACAACCTGCACCAGACAAGGTTATTGTAAATATATGTCAACCTGAGTGGATATTCTGACAGAGAAGGTGGATTCATTTCGTTTGTATATTTATTTTAGATCGTGTATCATTAGGCTAAACCAGGGGTCTCAAACTCAATTTACCTGGGGGCTGCTGGAGGCAGAGTCTGGGTGAGGCTGGGCCGCATCAGGTTTTCCACAAGATAGCTCTGATAAAAACATTCCAATGTTCTCAAATATCTTTATTTTTATTTTTTAACACAGAATAAGAAGAAAAAATAAATAAACAAATTAAGAATTAATAAGAAAATAAATAAATAAATCAGTAATAAATAAATAAAATAATAATAATACAGCAGATATAGAAGACTTAAGAAACCACATATAGTTGCTGACTCGAGACATTAAATTATTATTATTCAGATTCAAATGTCTGTATTAACAGTTCTTTAACCTTTAACTTTCTGAACATGACTGGAACATTGAACATGAACTGTTCTGAACATGGCTTCTCTTGCCTACTTCTTGCTGCTAGAGACCTGGCAGCGCTTCCTCTCGCATAGCCGAGCCACATTTGGCTTGAGGGAGGAAGCAGTTGAGACCCTCAGTAGGGCTTGAAGATGCTCATCTGTAAGTCTGGTCCTGTACTTGGACTTACTGAAGTTCAAGGTGGAGAAGAGCTTTTCACACAAGTATGTGCTCCCAAAAAGGCACATGGCCCGCTTGAACATTCAGGAAAGCTCAGGGAAGCTGGGGGTCAATTCTCTCAAAAATTGCCCAAGCTTGTCTGCTTTTCCACCCACCTCCCTGAACTTGGCTTTGAGTTCAGAGTTGCACTGCAGGTCAATGAGCTCCATTTGAAGCACAGGAGGGGCATCTTGCACATCAAAGGAGAAGGGGTCCGCAAAAATTTGAAATGTGGCTCTGTGCGTCTTGAAGTCTGCAAATCTGTGATCAAATTCCTCCTGTAGTTTCAAAATGACATCAACATACTTCTCACCACTGAATGGTGTGCCTGCATCCACGAGCGCCTTGCATGCTGGGAAATGGCAAAGGTTTGTCTGAGAGAGCTGGGCTTTCCATAACACAAGTTTTGTGGAGAATGCCCTCACGTTTCGGGAAAGCTCAGGGAAGCTGGGGGTCAATTCTCTCAAAAATTGCCCAAGCTTGTCTGCTTTTCCACCCACCTCCCTGAACTTGGCTTTGAGTTCAGAGTTGCACTGCAGGTCAATGAGCTCCATTTGAAGCACAGGAGGGGCATATTGCACATCAAAGGAGAAGGGGTCCGCAAAAA
Source organism: Chascanopsetta lugubris (assembly GCA_016785325.1). Taxonomy (NCBI): domain Eukaryota; kingdom Metazoa; phylum Chordata; class Actinopteri; order Pleuronectiformes; family Bothidae; genus Chascanopsetta; species Chascanopsetta lugubris. The sequence continues at coordinate 95,126 of JAFBJT010110293.1, forward strand.
TTTGAAATGTGGCTCTGTGCGTCTTGAAGTCTGCAAATCTGTGATCAAATTCCTCCTGTAGTTTCAAAATGACATCAACATACTTCTCAACACTGAATGGTGTGCCTGCATCCACGAGCGCCTTGCATGCTGGGAAATGGCAAAGGTTTGTCTGAGAGAGCTGGGCTTTCCATAACACAAGTTTTGTGGAGAATGCCCTCACGTTGTCATAGGCAGCACTGACAAGTTGCCCTTGGCCTTGTAACTTCTTGTTCAGTACATTAAGCTCATGTGTGATAACAAGAAAAGCTAAGTCCATGAGCCATTTGGGATCACTTAGCACAGGAACAGCCACCCCATCCTTCTCCATGAAAGCTTTCACTGTTCTCAACTCAAAAAATCTCTTCAACATGTTTCCCCTGCTGAGCCAACGTACCTCGGTGAAGTAGAGCACATCCCCATATTCTGACTCCATTTCCTCTAAAAAAGCACGGAACCTTCTGTGCTTTAAGCCCCTGGATCTGATTTGGTTGATGCATTTCACAACGACAGACATCACATTGTCAAACTTCAGGCATTTGCTGCAAAGAGCCTGCTGATGGATGATGCAGTGCAGAGCTATGGCTTCCTCCACACCCTTCTCTTCCAGTTTTTCTTGAACAAGTGCCACCAGTCCATTTTTCCTCCCTGTCATTGATGGCGCTCCATCGGTTGTTATTCCAACAAACCTCTTCCATGGCAAACCGGCATTCTCAATGGCATCACACAGCTGGTGAAATATCTCCTGAGCGGTGGTCTGGCCATGCATTGGAATTACTCCTCCATCACTTCAAAATTGTCATCAACACCACGGACGTACATCGCGAGCTGGGCAGTGTCGGTGATGTCTGTGATCTCATCAAGAGCGACTGAGTATACACTGAAACATTTTGCTTTCTCGCACAGTTGATCATAAATGTCACTTGACAGGTCAGAAATGCGCTCTGCCACGGTGTTGGCAGAAAGGCTGATGTTGCTAAACTGACCTTTCTTCTCTGGACAGACAATACTTGCAGCCTGTAATATGCACTTTTTGACAAATTCACCTTCTGTGAATGGCTTTCCTGCTTTAGCAATCATCTCACTCACCACGGAGCTAGCTTCGACTGCTGCATTATTCTCATTGGTTGCTTTCTTAAAGAAATCTTGTTGCCTCAGTAGACCTGTTTTAAGATTGGCAACCCGGTTGGCTCTCTCATCTCCGTGGTATTTTGCATACTCCTTAGCATGTCTAGTTGTGTAATGACGTTTCAAATTGTATTCCTTGTGCACCGCAACTTTCTCTGTGCAAATAAGACATGTTGGAGTGTCCCTGTGCTCAACAAAGAAATATTGCATTTCCCACTTTTCCTGAAATTGTCTGTGCTCATCACCAACCTTTCCCTTCACTGCAGGCTTTGAAAAAGACGTTTGGGGCTGTGTAGTATATATAATTCCACTTGGTGTCACTATCGCGTTGAAGTTTCAGTTTCAGTGTTTAGCCGGCGCACGGAGAACGTAATTTCCGCAATGTGCGTTATTTCCGCTGGCTCCGATCGGCTCAGGGTCCGGCGCTTGCATATATGGCGTCGAGCACGGCACAGTTCGTGATTGGTTGAAGGTCAGAAACCATGGAAACACCAAGTGTTTCACGAACGTTACGTAGTGCGAGCGCTAACACATACAGCATTCATATTGTAGCATGGTGGGTGGCAGAGAGAAGGCTGGGTTTCCCAGCATGCACTGGGGCGGGGAACAAGTTGGTAGTATGGCAGTTGTGTGCGGTTGTTGTGGCGCTGTGTGTGTGTGTGTGGAGTT